>PVKZ01004643.1:52027-75119 GCA_004027375.1 Macroglossus sobrinus | reverse complement strand
CTGCGAGGGGCTTAAATGCCGTGCAGTCCCTTTTACGCGAGGCCCCCACTACTTACCTACCACATTGTCACAGAAGGAGCTGAGGACTGCGAGGGCCTTAAATGCCGTGCAGTCCCTTTTACGCGAGGCCCCCACTACTTACCTACCACATTGTCACAGAAGGAGCTGAGGGCTGCGAGGGGCTTAAATGCCAGACAGTCCCATTTATGCGAGGTCCCCACTACCCACTACCACATTGTCGCATAGCGAACTGAGCGCTGGTAAGGAGCTTGCATGCCCCACAAACCCGTTTTTCTGAGGTGTACCCCCTCCCCAGTCACCACATTGTTGCAAAGTAAATTGAGGACTGTAAGGGGCTTAAATGCCATACAGTCCCGTTTATCTATAGTCTGCCAGTCCCCATTCACCAAATGTCGCAGAGGGCACTGAGGACTATAAGGGGCTTAAATGCCATTCGGTCCCATTTTTCCATAGTCTCCCCATCCCTGCTACTCACCACATTGCCGCAAAGTGAACAAAGAGAACTGAGGAATATAAGGGGCTTTTATGCCACGTCAGTACTTTGTATGTGGCAGGACACATCCCATCCAATATACTTTGCATTACGACACGGTGTACTTGGGATTGTGAAGGTGGAACCCAACTTCTCACAGCTGTTTGCATTACTGAAGAAGGTTTGAATACCAAGTGGTCTTTTTTTGCACTGTTAATATGCAATGTTCTGTCCTTCCTCTGCAGTAGATAGATAAGATACTCATGCATTGTCCTTATATTCAGCAGTAGATGACTTTTGTAAGGACTTTTGTACTGGAATAAATTGAGTTGTGGTAATTGACCACACTATCTTCATTTAAGACCCTTATACTCTCTTCTTTTTGCAAGAAGGCATATTAAGTACTTACACTGCCTTTATTCTGGGACTAATTTTGTGTAAAATTCGATGTTTATGGTTCCTCGCTTTAAGCTAATATTCATCCTTTATTCTATATTCTCTCCTGATAAACTAATACCCTGAAAAGTCTTTACTTTGGGTAGTTAATGTAGAAAATTGTACTAAGATGAACTCCATCGTACCTTACATCAGGGGTGCGGACCAAGTGTGGCTCCTTTGTTCATAGTAACAGTAATCTATGCTCCCTTATGTTAGAGAAATATACTATTTCTTTGCCCCATTTACATTACTGCAGGGGCTTCTGGCTAGGTGCAAATCATTCTCCTGGACTGTTAATGTGCATATTTACATTTGCTCCTGTATTTGTACATCAGGTAAAGACCTTCCCCATCATATTTATATTCTAGCAGGAGGTGACTACTGTTAATACCTTACACACTAATGCAGTTAATGTGCACAGTTTTAGTTGTCTTGTACACACTCTCGGTTAGCCATAACTGAGCCATTTAGATCAGAACTCCTATACTTATGGAAGCAGAAGTTATGACCTTAAAGTCTCTTGGGACTGTGGACATGTTTAATTAGTTGTTCAAGGTCCTTTGAGTTAACCTGGGTTCTGGACTCTTCACACCCTGTTTACTTTACTGCATGGGGTACTGTCCACTTAAGGCCTCTTTCTCAAAGCGTTATTATATATATAATAATTACATTAGAATACTTCCCCTTCGCACTGCCTTTGAAGTACCACAGGAATTCTGACCCTTAAGGTCCCATTTCCTGGTCTGTTAAGATGCGGGATTGCATTTGGACAAGAATACATCTCGCTACTCCCTTGCTCTTCCAGCAGGGGGTGCTCCTGCGCACTAGACAAGAATACATCTCGCTACTCCCTTGCTCTTCCAGCAGGGGGTGCTCCTGTGCACTAGACAAGAATACATCTCGCTACTCCCTTGCTTTTCCAGCAGGAGGGTGCCCCCATACTCAGACAGTCAAGGTGCACAACTAATACAGTACAGCCATACACCTGGGATATCAATGCACACAATTGCACATGGCTCATCCCATTTGAATAAGAATCACCCCTCTCAGACCCACATTCCGATCAGTAGGGGTACTGATCACTATGGCCTCTTTCCATGGCTCCTCATTGTGTATAAATGCATTTGTCCATGTTCCGGTACATTATATAAGGACATCCCTCTCTTCACTACTTTAACCTTTTAGCAAGGACTGTCAGCTACTTTACGATCCTTATATTTATACAAGGTACGTGACTTTAATTGACTACACCATGGCCCTTGGACATTAATGTACAGAATTTCAACTTAGTTCATCCTACGCTGTTGCTCATTCTATAGTATATCAGGGTTGCTGACCCTTAAATCTCCTTTTCTTGGCCTAGTAATGTGCGCAACTGCATTTGTCTGGGTTCTTGTGCACTAGACAAGGACAGTGCCCCCACCTTAGCCTTCCAGTACCCGATGCCCACTGCTAAGACATTTACATTTTGACAATGTGCAGAATTGCAATTTCCACAACTTCATCATTTCCAGAACTATTATACCTCCTTTGCACTACTGCAGGAGATACTGTTTTTCACCAGTGCCTCTTCTAGCAGACTGGTGAAATTATCCGTTGTCTTCATCAGTGCTACCCCTCAGTTTCCCTGTGCAGTACAGCAGAGCATGCTTATCAGTGAAAGCCCTCTTTTAGGGCTGTTAAATCTGCAATTACATTTTCTCCTGTTCTGTGCACTAGATAAGGACCTCAGCTATTTCCTTAGCATTTTGAGCAGCAATGCCCACTACTCAAGACCATTTCACTTGGAAATTTCACGTGCACAAATGCAATTTTCTAAGCATATCCTATACCAGAACCACTGTATCCTCCTTGCTTTAGAGCAAGGAGATGCTATTCAAGTAAAGCCCTTTCTTTGGGACTTCAATGTGTATAACTACAATTGTCCATCTCTTCCATTGGACTAGGAGTGCATCTCCTCATACCCCCTTTTGAATTAGGGGTATGTTAACCACGAATGAGCTCTTTTTTGAGATTATTAATGTGCAGAATTTTGTCTGTGGACCTGTGCAATAGGAAAGGACGCTTTCTGCCCCTACCACTGCCTTTGAATGACAGCTGAGTGGTGCTAACCATTATGACCTCAGCACTCAGACAGCTACACATACCAGCAACAATGATCCAAAGTACTGATTACTAGACACGATATCTGTACCCTCTTTATATACATCAAAGTACTGACTAAGGCCATGTTCTAGGACCATTAATGTGAATATCTGCAATTATCTATGCCACCTTATGTTAGAGTAGGATACCATTGCCTTAGAGTCCCTTTGCATTCCTGCAGGGGCAGCTGTCCACATAAAACTCTGGGAATGTTAATGGCACAATGGCAATTAGCAATGGGTTTCTTCTCCTCCCCGGCCTTGTTAGGCAAGTACTCCCGGCCCCAGTTTTCTATGGCATAATTAAGTATAAACAATGCAGTATACCCCGAGCTTGTCCCTCAAACAGCAATGCATACTCCTACTCCTTTTGCATTGCTCCAGGATATAAAATTGCAAATAGTCATGGTCTTAACCTAACTTCCCTCTCCCTACCCTTGCCTGCCCTTGGACCCTCCTTATGGACTATTAATAATCATAATTTCAGATGTCCATATATCTAGCCAACGGATGAGATTTGGCTTCCTCCTCCTTCCCGCCCTTGTCCTGCACCTTTTGCATTGTTAGTAGGGAATGTTAACTGGGCAAGGCCCTTTCTCTTAGACCTAAATGTTAACAATCCCAGATGTCAGTGGTTTACCCACTTTGTATTACACTTTCCTTAGTCCCGCCCATCCGACATGGACCCGTGCCCTTCTTTCTTTGCATTGCTTCTGAGTAATGCTGGCTACCCAAAGCCCTTTCTGTGTTATTAATTAACACAGTACTGATTGTCCCCTGTTTCAGCCCATTATCCCAAGATCTCCCTACCACTTTGATGTTGCATTTGTGCAGTGTTGACTACCAAAAGCAGGCCTGAACTAGGTAGATGGACCTTCACTCCTTTTCCTGTATTTGTTAATTATCCCAATTCCAATGACTGTCTTATCCTTGCCCAGTTATGTTACTACTTTACTGGGCAAAATGTTCAAGGCAAGTCAGGCCAAGGGGACTGGACTGCCACTCTTTATTTTATCAGATGAAAACTGTCTCCCCAGGAAGAAAGATTAACACTGTCTCTGCATTCTTCCTTCTAGAGCAGATTGCCTGGCTAAAAATGCTATTCTACAGAATCAATTGCCAGGATACAATCAAGGAGTTCCTGTAAATTTCTTATTTCTTAAGAAAGACATCTGGATTACAGCTGGAATTGATAACCTGGTCATTAAATTTTTGAACTTTAAAAATCCATTTATACCATGTACCTGATGACCAGTGTCTCTCATTTTACTAAGGGTGGTGAGTCTGTGGATAGACCACTGTGACTCTTGTATACCAAAAGAGTTCTTCTAGAATGGAGCTCCTAAGGCCAGTATCTTTGGATTTTACTACCATTCACTTTTAGAAAAACTACCTACACTTTCTAATCCTTAAATTTCCTCATCAGGAGCACCAACTGGCCCATACTTATTTCAAGACTACTGTAAAAGGATGAAATGAGAGAACATATACTGTAGATCACCTTATTTGATTACTGTTACATAAAATATGCCCTGTTTAATTGTGCTAATTTAAAGTAGCCTTAAAAACACAGTGAAGTGAGGACTTAGAAAAAAGAAAAAAAAAGCCAAGATCTAATCATTCTTCTGGACATAAATTTCAACAGTGAGATAGCTGCCTGTTAAAAATGAATATTAGTGTAGCCTCTAGTGTACAGGGTGTTTGGTGGCAGAGAAGTATTTAATATGGAACTGCTGAAGCAAATAACTAATCATCATAACAGCAGTTCCTATAATCACTGAAAAAGGATACTATTCCTGTGAGAAGGATGTCAAAGGTCGGCCCAGCTCAGGGTGCAGTGTGCACTACTAGCTCCTTGGACAGCTGTAAGAAGAGTCTCTGGTTCTTTAGAATACTGTAAGTACTACTTTGTAGTTATTAAGTAATCTTTTCCCTGTTCTAATTTCTTTCTTTTTGGTGCTACCCATAGAAAAGTCAGAGGGTCCTGAAAGTCTCCTTCCCTGTTCTTTCCACATTTGCAATTTATATGAGTGTGCCTGTGTGTATTATCACCATATGAGTTAACCAACAGAATTATAGAATTAATATTGTGTACCTGGCCATATGCTAGATTACACTTAAGTGAGGGGTGGAAATTTTACAGTCCTGTGTATAATCTCATCCCATAAATGGTTGTATTGTTGAGTTAATAAAAGCATACTTGAAATAACTAGGAAACGATAATGAAGTGCTATCCTGTCTGAATGATAAGTTTTGAACTTTAAAAAAAAGGAGCACACCAGGATTTGAAGTTCATAGGCTTAACTTAAAAAGGAGGTGGGTTTAGTTTTCTCATTGGCACAATGTCTGATTAATACTGCAACCATCTGGGTAGCCCATTTGGTTTATTTTTAACATTATTAGGTTTACAAATCAAAGAGATAAGGCCTAGCCATTGTTTGATATTCCATGACTGGCAAATTGTTGATTGTTAAACCTCATTATAAATTTGAGTGTTTCAAGATTTAGGTATTGGGGATATAAATCTGATACGTTGGCTCTTTGTGCCTTTTCATTCTATCTCTGCCCAAGAACAGATAAGAGTAGTAATGATGCCTTTCTAGTTTGAGATATTTGTGGAACCTGTCTGGCAAGAGGACAGTGGAGAAGTACGTTTTATAAGCAAACCATGACCTCACCTACTTTATGATGAAGTTGATATACCCTCTTTCCCTTCACCTTTATTAATAGTTACCCTGGTAAGCTAAAAAGCTTTGCTTGCCTGATGTAAAACAAACACAAATGTCCAGGTGAAAAATATTAACATGAAAATTGAAACTTTTTTTGTGTACATCCATGAATACTAGCAGGAGCAAGAACTATAATAATAAGCTGGACTTCCCTTACTGCCCATTTTAATTTATATCTGTATTTCTTCACAGCTTGTCCTGTTCCTGCTCTCCAAATACCTAAAGACATTATTTGTCTGATTGACAAATGGTCCTGAGCCTTCTTCAAAAGGTGGTCTTTGCAGTTTTTTCTAAACTGACTTTTCTGGATGAAACACCTTTCACAGGAATAAAATTCTTAGAAATTCTAAAGAATATGTGTTTTGAGGAACACTGACTGACTAAAGAAAGTTATTTGAAATGCAAACATGTTTCCCAATTTCGATATATCTCTGTCAAAAATATATAATGTTTTATATAATTTATGTAGGACTTGGAGATCCATGAGAATATATCCACAAACCTCCAGGGTTCTTATCACCCCAATTTGAGAAACACTGGTCTGTGCTTATGAAATCTTTTATTGCTACTAATCAAATTTTGTCATTCAATATTAACATCCAACTATAACTGTTCATTGGAATTTGTTTTAAAGGGATGAATTCTGAGCCGGCTCTGTACCCATACTCAGGAAGGATGGATCAGTTTTAGGTGAATTGAAGCCTGCACTAGACAGCATCTGAAGGTGAATCTTGGAGTTGTATTTCAATTCATTGCTTGAAATAAAATCTCTAGCAGATGTAAAAAGGCATACTCTGGAAATGTGGGCACATCTTCAAAATAGAGATGACTTGTGGTAACTCAACAAATAGTTATTGGGCCAGGAACTGGAGTAAATAGTTAAGACCAAAGACATGATTCTTATCAATGAATTTGCTATCATGGAGAATGAAGAAATGAACAAATAATTATGGTGGTGGGCAACTTGATGAGTACCATAAAAAAGGAAAGAGAATACTCCTTCTATATGTCATCGTTATCATAACAAAGAAATTAGAGGGCTTTGATGCTAAACCTGATTCAGGTTAATGCTTCCTACTTTGTTGTTGTTGAGGTTTTCTGTATAGTGTGATATCCTCTCCTACTGAGCCCTGTCTTTCTTCACAAGGATATTCTGAGAATGGGAGACCTGAGGACTGCAAGCAGCTCTAAGAAGCTCCACACTCAGCAGATCTTTCCTTTTAAGAATCTGGAGAAGCTCCCAGTACTCCAAGAGGACAGCTTGCGGGCCACCAGGATGAAAAGGTAGTTAGGGGAGTAGTTAGGGGAGCTCACTTGGGTTGGGGAGATTGTCTGTCTTTGTCTTTAACTTCCTGCTGTTCAGGAAGTGTACCATGTGGATTGAGTAGAAAATAATTCTGTCTACATTGGCAGGGTTCGAGCATTTCATCACTTAATATACAAATTAAAAGAGGGAGTTTCTACAAATCCGGGTGAGAGAGAAGAACTTTCAGGTAGGTTGCTAAGTTCTTAAAATAGTGCTTTTACAGAACTCATAGTACCAGATCATATTGGAGCTTTTCTAAGTGGCTTGATAGCTCTTGGTTGAGCGAACGTTAGTTTTTCTTCCTATTATTTTCAACACCTTGATTTCTTGACCCCCTCCATTATACTTTACGATGAAAACTTAAGAACATTAATAATCCACACAATAGAGGAGACTGTAGAATAAAGCAGAGTGTAAGAATTTTGCTAATTATTCAGGCCTCAACTGCTCTTGGAGATGAGGGGAAGTTCAAGGAATACAGCTGGAATAATAAAAGAATTTGCATGTTTCTAGGCTGGTAACTACTTGCTCAATGGGACAGACTTTCCCAGTATATTGCATTTCAATAATTTATTTTTTTTCTCTCTTCTCCAGATATTCCTCAGAAGAAGAGGCTTGTTGCTTTACAGTGTTAGTGACCCGTTCCCTTTGACGATCCCTAGGTGGAGATGGGGCATGTGGATCCTCCAAGGGAAAAGCTCACTACCACTAAGCAACAACCCTAAGCCAAGAAGTTCTGCCAAGATTCTTTCCTGGGCCCAGATAGGAAGGTCAAGTCTCAAGGCAACCTGCAAACATCACAGGCGGGTAGGCTGTCCCTAAAAGCATAATAAGGATACTGTCTCTAATTTTGATCTTGTTTTCCAGTATACGTTGCACTTAAGCTTTCTACTGAGCTTATTTTCATCATTATCAATTGTGTCTGCTTAGGGTAGGACTATAGTTTGTGGTAGAATATGGGCAATAACTGCCATATCTGTGACACAGATCATAGGCAGATCATTCTGGACCCTCTGGTCCTCAAAGTCTCCCTTGAGGCCCTGTTGGAGAACTTTGCAAATCGTTTGCATATTTCAGGGATATCCTTGGGATAAAACACAAAACAATTTGAGAAGATAAATAAGAGTTCCATCTTTTTATGCTATACTTGACGATTTATGGAAGCCTCACAACTGCAAATAGGAACCTGACCAGAAATGGCACAAAGTTATCTATCGTCAGGGAGATCTAAAGAAGCAAGACCCTGCATTCTCTAGGTCAGTGATGAGAGGCCGAATAAGGGGCTGCAGGTTGGGAGATGGAGGTAACCATTCAGTGTAGTAAGTCCTGACTGTACAGATTAGTGTTCAAGTAAAGAAACAGAGCTATGATTAATGGTGGTGTTTCCAGTGGCTCACTGGATATTATGGGGCAGGCCATTTTCCTATTTATGCCATAGTTTCCTGTTCTGCTGAATGAGGAAGTTGTATTACTTTTACCTCTAAGGACCTAAAAGCTTCAAGTTATACATTTAGAAGCTCTATAGAGATAGTATCCATAACACATTATTTTGAATCTTCCCAGAATTCTGGGAAATACTCAGTTAATACTTCTTTACGGCATTTATATAGTTTCTGTCTCATTCTTTCTTTTTGGTAGCTCCTGACTGTTCCCTTCATGTCTACTAAAATCATTATCTTTCTCCAAAACAATACAACAAAGAGCAAGAAATTTGAACACGTCAAAGGAAGATCGACATGCCTGGCACAGTAGCATTTTAGAAGAGCAGAATGAAGTTGTTGGTGATATAATCCCATGAGGATCACTTCAGAGCTCATAGCTGTTTGTTGGAGGTTTTTGAGAGATGCGGTGTGGTGAGTTAACATGGAGGGGGAGCCTCGGTGTGAGATGGGAGGATGACTGGCAAATAACCTGTACAGGCAGACCTCAGAGATACTGTGGGGTTGGTTCCAGACCACAGCAATAAAGCAAGTATTGTAATGAAGTTAGTTGTAATCTTTTTGCTGCTGGAGGGTCTTGCCTTCAATTTGTAAAAATCATAACATCTGTGAGGCTCAGTAAAGCCAAGTGCAGTAAAACCAGATGTACTATGTTACCAAGTCAAGGACACTACTGCCAGTTGTGTCATTGGTAACTTAGTCTTACCTTGTTTGTTCTTTATCTCTACCACATAGATTTTTTGCCACTCTTAGAGGCCTCAACACATAGAAATCTAAAATGAAAAAAGTTGTTTTTGTTTTTTTTTTTGCTGAAAGGGTTGCCCTTTCTTATCTCTTGTGAGAGAATCTGCAGTTAAGATTTAGTGTTAAAGGAAATCCAATTTAACAATTGTGAAGGATGTGAAAATCAAGTCAGTTTTCTAAAGGGGAAAGGTGATGATGCAAAATTCTTAAGGTAAAAATCTGTAAGTAGAAGAGCATCTGTGTTGCTGCTGGTGGTTGTTGTTAATGTTATTATTGATAGTAATATAAGTAATATTGGTACTGATAATAGCTTATTATAGTTACTAATGCACTTTTTGGTTTTATTTTGTTGTTTTCTCTTTGACAGGGGTGCTTCTCACTGTATCTTGTCTTTTCTACTTCTTACCCTCTTCCTCTGAATGTCTGAATGGCTAATCTTTCACTCAGAAATGTGTTTCTTTCTTGAATGTCCTTGGTGTTTGTTCTCTAAAGGGTGTCTTACCCATTTCCATGATTCTCTTGCTAGTTTCTTCTCTATGCATCTTTGTCTCATTTTCTTTTTTGTTTCTAAGAGTGGTCTGTGTCTTGTCTTAGATGTCTCTCTCTCTAGTTCTTTCACTGTGTTACTGATTGTCTTTGCTCTCCTAGATTTGGCTCTTCTTTCACTGCTCTTCCCTTTGTGTTTCTGAGTCACATGCTATGTGCTTTTGCTTATTACTTGTTCTGCCTACCTCTTTTTTCTCTTTGTGAACTCTGATTGTTCATTACCTTCTCCCCTTCTTGTTGGTTTGACATTTTAACATTATCTGTTTCTAGCCTCCCTTCTGCTGTTTCTATATCTTGGCTTTCTCTTTCTTACATGTCTTTTCTGCCTCTCTTGGGCCATTTTCAGTCTTTTTTTTCCTGCTCTGTGTGCCTCAGTGTCTCTTTGTTCTTTGTGATTTTCCATTTCATTATTCCTCTCTGTGTTCTCTTGTCTCTTCTCTGCTCTTTCCCTTCTACTCACCTTTGGGTTGTTCAGCCTCTTTATGAGTCTGTGTCTTCTCGTCTACATTTCCTGCTATCCTCTTTCCTTGCATGTTTGTGTGTGTGACAGAGGAGCTTCCTAAGCCCTTCTCAACAGATCCAGAGTATCAGCTATCAAAATGAGCATTGCAGAGCTGTTCTTTATGCCAGGCTGTGTTGTGAGATGATTCAAGACTAATAGAAGGCCCAAGGGTCCAGACCAAAGTAAAACCCAAGACCTAAGATGGACAGAAGGTGGAAGGCCCATAACGGATAGAAGGCCCAAAGTAGAGGACAGATGGTTTGAGACTTGGGACTTGAGGACTAAAATGGAAAACCTGTGTGCCAAAACAGATGGACACTTCAGGCCTGAGATCATCAGAAGTCCCAAGAGTCATAATGTACGGAGGGCCGAAGACACAGGATCGCATGCTAAGAACAGGTACCCATGGAAGGCCTGAGGCCTGAGATAAAAAACCTTAGCTTGAAGACCTACGACTCAAGGATGGGAGGGCTCAGACACACATAAAGACCCAAGAGTCAAGCCTCTCTACATAGACTGGAAGGCTCAAGAAAGATAGACTAAATCAGGTTGGGGAAATTGGAGTCCTATGACCCAGAATCCAGGAAGGCTAGAAGCCCTAAGAGCAGAAGAAATCCCAAGATGAGAACCCTCAGTTCTTTTCTACTACTATCCTCCCTATTCTTGGACATTTTTGATTCTCCCTTTCCAGTCCTCATATCTCCATTTAAGCCAATTTCTTTTGAGATGTCCTTTTTGATGTTATTACTTTAAAGAGACATATCTTTAAATTAGCAGTAGTGTGCCTGGGCCAGTGTAAGCCATTTTTATCACAGTTTTGATCTATTTGTCGAGAGTTGCTCCAGGCCAATGAGAAGAATTAGACAAGAAATACACAGATGTGCCAGCCTGCTGAGAAGTAGCAACACCTTACTTCTTTGAGCTTTGATGAGCAGGATTTCTGAGGTTTGGGACTCATAGTGATGGTTACAAAAGATGACTGACTCTGGGACAGAGTGAGGCTCCAAAGAGAGCCTGAACTCCCTGTTCATAGCAGTGGCCGAGTAACTTGGCGGACTTAACTAAGCTTGTCATTGGGTTTCATACCCACCTCTAGACTTAAAGATGAGAGAACTTGAGACTATTCAGCAGGTTTAGTTCTCTCTTGATTTCTTCCCTTTACCATGAGGAAAGATAATTTAAATGATCGAGAATACATATGAAAGCAAGGTATTCTCATTAGTAGTGTATTGGCAGCCATGCACAACTAATATTTGAAAGTTACATTGTCAGTTGTGAAGCATTATGTAAATCAGGGGTCATCACACCCTTTCTGTCTGTAAAGGGGCACATAGTAAATATTTTAGGCTTTGCAGGCCGTATAGTCTCTGTTATATTTTGTTTACAACCCTTTAAAAATTAAGAACTATTCTTAGCTTATGAACCAAGTGGATTTGGTCTGCGAGCCACAGTTACCCCTGATGTAATGCCAGGGAGTGTGCTGGAAAATATTAATTTCTTGTGTGCACCTGTACTTTGGCTAGGCACTAAGGATGCAATGATTATTTACAATCACATCCAAGAGACCTGAATTAAAATGTGTGAATATGCTTTGTAAACTTTGAAAGTACTTAAGACTTACAGGTTTCAGAGTTGATGAATGAATATTGAGTACATACTATATACATTCTCCTGTCTGGATACGAATGTTAAAAGAAGCATGAATAAAGTGCTTTGTCAAAAGTATGTAATATTACACAGATATTAGGAACTAAGTGGTTCACAAATGAATAATTCATATATTTGTAGCCATTGTGTTTCTGCTGCTATACCAATTTTGAGTAAAAATACAGTGTTCCAGGTAGCAGAAAACATGTGAACTGCTTTTAAACTATAAAAATATACAGTAAACACAAACGATTAAGCTATTGTGATGACTTATAATGTGCCTGATAACATGCTAGGCACTATGGATGGCAAATAAAAAAAAGTGTTCTCAATTTAGAATTAAAAATTTCAAGATAGGAAGTGAAATTTAAATTGCTTTGTAAACTAAAGCACTAAATAAATGCCAATGGGCTATATGTCTAGGAATGAATAAATGAACGAATGAATGAATACTAATTGCCTTTTATGTAACAGCTATTGTTTTGGGTACTATGAAATCTAAGATAATGCTCCCAATTAATAAGAGGGAGGTTTATGTTCAAAATTCTTCAATGTTCAGATATAAAAAAATTAGCTATTACTTATTTTAATCAATCAAGACTTTACTGGTGATTTCAAAACATTACCAGTATATTTTCTCAGGTAAAAATATGTAATGAGTGAGATTGAGATTTCTAAATTATAAAGTGCTATATAAATATAAAACAAGAGGTGTTTTCTGTGTGAATAAAACTTTCTGTGAGACTGGCATTGTCTAAAAAATTTCTCCTTATGTTCTTGACCCACTATGGGGAAGGCAGTATAAACAGTTATATAAATTGAAGGTTTCAATACTTATCGAATAAACTGATGAATTAATATTAATTGCCTACTATGTGAACTCAGTGTTATAGACACTAAAGAGATACATACATTTAACATTTCATTATGCCTACAGCTGAGAATAAGGCAATACATATGTTAGCCTCTTGTGAACTATAAAGCACCATATGAATGTTAATTATTGCTTTTCTCACTGGTGCCCAGTACTAGGCTTATAACATAGTATCTCCACTATAGTAAGAAAGAAAGATGGAAAAAACTTGGAGATGGATTATTAACTATTGAACACTGTAAATATAATGTGTAAAAGATTAAGCGTATGATGAATACAAGACTGAATAATAATTTACTCTCTCCTTTCCTCAGAGATAGCAACTGGTTATGCAAAAATTCATTAGCATTATTATTGAACCTGCAGCAGAAGTCTGTCTGTAAATTTATCAAGCCTACCGTTCTATACAGACACAAGGATTTAACTGTTGGCTTAATAAAGGATTTCTGCTTACTTTCTGTGAGGCTCAGAACTATATGTACCCTAGAATATAAAAGTTTTATTCTCATGGGTTGCTCACAGGAGGAAATGAGGTAATAGGTGTGAGATCCAGACTAAAAGGTACTGACATATTGCTAAATTTATTTAATGATAAAAACATGGGGAAAAAATATTATGCAGAGCAGTATGCTAAATGCTGAGCTAGGTAGGAAAGATAAAATCCAGACCAGAAGGCTACTTGCTCCCTGGCCTGAGATTGAAAATGTTTTTTAAAAAGCAAGGTTTTCTGGTTCTCCATCAGTTTTTTAAATGCTGAATCCTAAAGATGGAGGTGGAGAAGATCCACTCTGGCCTGGCTTACAGACATTTAAGAAGTGAAAAGAAATGGCTCAGGTCTGCTTTCAAATTCATTTGATAAACAGAGGATATTTTATACGAACTAGGTCATTCTAGGTCCTGAGCATAAGGGAAATGAAATGGGCCTAGTCTAAATAAAGGGTTTTAGATCACAGATCATACCTGAAGCTATGAAAACAGGCTTGATTTTTGGGTAAATATTTGAGTGCCTGTTTTCTGGAAGGTGCTATGCTAGATGAATTAGTAGGTCTGGTCCAGAAAACCTATTGCATGCCTTGGAGATTAAAAATAATAGAAAAAAGGCATGGTTCTTTCAATATAAAATGACATTTCCTTAGTTCTAGATAGTCCCAACATCACTTGCTTATTGACCTAATTTGAAGCCAGAAGACTGATAAAAGGGCTCAGCATTTGTCCTTTAATTCACTAAAGATGCTATTTTTATTATAGTTAAATGATTTAAGATGAGAATTGAGAATTTAGATGAAACCACAGGTTTTAAAAGTATTTGCTCATTGTCCTGGCTTAAAGTCAGGAAGTCACTTGAGCAATAACAAATATTATGACTGCAGTTTGCTCATTAGTTGAAATAACTTCAGCAACCAGCTGTGATTTTAAAACACTGAGAAGAATGGAGAGGGCTTTTTATGTATTCATTCATACAAACATTAGAGAAGGTGGTGTTAAATTAAAGAGATCTAGTACAAAAGATACTTTGTTTGGAGATACAATTAAAGTGTCTATAAGGCAATGTGCTAAGACAATATGCTAATAAGACAATGCAAATTCCTAGACAAAGCAACAAACACCTTAACTGACACACATTTGCTTTTTAACTTGCCTGGGGACTAGAATATGAGAGAGGCTACTGTTCATTCACTTTTTAATTTATTCATTCATTCTACAAGTATATTTGAGTGCCTGCTGTGTATAATGTCCTTTGCTAGGTTCTTAGGTTCCTAGTTGGCCCCAGAGGCATGAAAAAGAAAATGAATCATTTCCTAGAAAAACTATACAACTTTCATTTGGGTTGTTTTCTGGTTAGGGACATGGCTTAGTCCCCAAGTAGCATTATGCAGTTTAGTCCCTACTGCTCTGGCCACTACAATCAGCAGGGGTTTCCACTGAGCTTGTTCCTTAAGTTGCAGGAACCTTTCTTAGAATAGACACTTTATTTTCTTAACCCTCATGAAAAATAGCTGTGACCACTGCTGGGCAGGAGGGATGACAAACAATGAATTCCAAACCCTGGTCTCAATGCTACCAGCTTTGGGGAAATACACTGAAGCTACAGTTGGTTTGGAAACACATTTACGAGTTGTCGATTTTCAATTTTACTTTCTGACAAGTATGTACTACTTAAACAGATCTCTAAAGAACAGCCCCCAAGTAGTACATAGCGAGATAGGAAATGGGGACCTAACTTATCTATCTTCAAAAGCAACAGCTTTTGAACTTACACCTCAGAAATCTTCTCAGCATCAAAACCTGCTCAAGAAAGGTCTTGCTATGGTAGAATAATGTCAGAGAATGAAAATGACTTAATTTTTACCATGCTGAAATTTTAAGATTAATAGAAATTGGAAGTAATTGGCAAAAATTTGAAAAATACCAAAAAAAATATACCTCAAACCTTTAAATCTAGACCCATTGGGCTTTGACCTTTTCTATTTTTTAAATCACTCACAGAGGGTGGGATAGGAGGAAGAGTGAAAGAAAAGGTCAAAGCCGTTCTAGATTTGTCTTAAGAGCATTACTACCTCCAGATCTAACCTGGGGGATTACTTATTTTAGTTTAATACAATCCCAATAATCGGTCATTGCTGGCTCACTGGTTGTCAACTAATCCTAATTTTTGTAGCATAAATGAAGTTGTGAACAAATCCGTTTTCATAGGAAATGGCTTTGTCTCTACCCTTCTACATCAAAGGAAATATATGCCAAAATAATCTAATGAATGAAAGACACACTTTGACTTATGAACTGATGTGAAATGTAGAATCTCTGAGCCTTGAGTGTTTTGAAGATTTAAAAGTCTTTCTCAGTGTGGGTGACCACCAAAAAGCAATGTAAATCTATGTACATATCAGAGCTGAGACAAATTATGTTGTGTAATGTCAAATAAAATGTACTGTTTTGAAAACTATTTTGATGTGATGAGTTTTACCTCAGTCCCTTCCTAACCACCTTTCACTACCATAATCACCCAGCTTGGTTAAATGAGTTGAGGTCTCATTTCTTTCTAGCTTCAATTGCTTTGGTCAGGAATACTGAGAAGTGCAAATCCAATAAAATGCGAGAAGCAAAAAGTTTGAGGAGAGGGCAAGATAGAAATAAGGTATTACAAAAATCGTAAGTTTGTGGGAAGTAGGAAGCATTCAGGAGGACATCACTGTAATTAAAGAAGTTAACAGCCCCAATCCTTCAGCAGGTGAAGGGATCATTGGTGTTCCTAGAATTCTGAGTTATTAAATATTCAAACGTTAGGTTGGTGACTTTGCTGCATATTACTTAGTGCAGTGTGTATAGGCAAGAGTTTCTATTCCTTTTTTGGCAATTAAACTGGCAAGTATTCTCTTTGGAAAAAAATCTTAAGCTGCTGTGGGCCAATACATATGCTTTTAATACTGAAGCCTGAAGGACTCTTGCCTTGCATGTTAGTCAAATCTTGTTATACATGACAGGATGTGAGGTGATAAAAGTGATGCATGTCCTTCTGAAAGGGAACAGACCCAGGTACCCTTTGCTGCTAATTTCCATTTCCCTGTAAGGCTAGGTGTGACAGATAAAGCCTGGGAAGGATAGAGATGAGGATGGGGATGGATGGGTGGACACATTATATAATGTAGAGGAAAACGGCCATGTTTTCTGTTCAGTGAGGAAAGGTCAGATGTGACAATTTTAAGAAGGCGGCAAGAATATTTAAAAATTAAAGTGCTTGATAGTATTTGGATGTATTAGGACAGATCACAGCAATATAGGTGAATCTAAGGGTGGAGAAGAAGCTAAATTTAAACAGAATCGCAAAAAGCTACTAAGGTGATATCTATCACTTCCTTGGGGATATCAGAAAGGAGAATTTGCAAGTAGAATGAAAAAAAAAATCTGTAAGACAAATACCCAGAACGTGAATATTAAAGATTGGAACTGATTACATATATGCTCCTGGCTTACTTCTCCCTTTCCTTTCAGCATTTTTTTAAATAGGCAATGATTCTGGGCCAACTGCACTACAGTGAGAATAGAGGAAGAGGTCAGATCCTTATGGCTGTAAGCTATTGTGTCCTCACCCCACTCCCAGAGTGCAGTTTTTAATAGTGCTGAGGCTTATGAAACTGCCCTTTTATAGTTAGGCGAAGTCTCATCTGCACAGTGTAGTGGTTTTACTCATTCTAAATTAAATTAGATTTTGTTTCAGTGCAGAAAAGTGTTATCCATGTAATCCTCAGCATAATTAGAATTGTGTATATAAATATGCAATATACACATGAGGCACCTGAAGTCCATAGAACATGACTTGCTTAAGTGTCACAATGTAAACATTACTGGGGCCAACCCAGATCTAAGGCCACTTCATTTCTAAACATCTCACTATGTATTCTCTATATAGCCTCTTATGAAGGGTTACATTTTTATCAGGAGAGTGGCTTATAAATAGTTTGTAGCTGAAAATAGCTCTCACTAATCATAGCTAACTCCCAGCATAATACTTCATGTCGATATGCTTATGGAGAAATAGATTTAGGAATTTGCAAAGGTAGGGATTATAAATGCAAATGGTCATCTTGGAACTGTAGGGAAGAACTTGCCATTTTTACTGTGTGTAGCTATTTAGTTCCAAGGGGACAGATTCTATTCAAGTGAGAGAATTGTGAAAATATATGAGACATCCTATCAAGGGCAGGATTTGAAGTTTTTTTTTTTTAAATGCCTGCAGCACCTGGCCTTCCTAGGTGGTCTCCCATCCAAGTACTAACCAGACCTAACCCTGCTTAGCTTCAGAGATAAGACAGGATCGGGCGTGTTCAGGGTGGCATGGCTGTAGATAAGGAGTTTTTTCTTAATACCTCATGTTTATATGTGAATAACATTTTATTTCAACTCAAAGCAAATAGCAGGGGACTGCCTAGTAAATCCTGTATACCTCATCTGGCACAGTAACCTATGGTATTTAGCAGGTGGACATACCAGGAGAGTTGAAACCTGAGTCCACAGCAAAGTAGCAAAGCCATGAGGCAGTTTTAAAAGTGCCACCTGATTATCCGAAATCTATCTTGTCACTGTCACCCTTTGCCTGGTTGAATAATCAAGAAAAAATGGGTCTTAGCCCAGAATTAAGTTAGTCCTGAGCTATAAGAAGTGAAAAGATACAGAAATGGATTTTAGCTGTCCTCCCCATACTAAGCTGTTGCCTCCAAAAAAGGAAGAAAATTAAAAAGAATATCACTGGCAGACTAATATTGTCTCAAACACACTGCAGTATCCCTTTACTTCCTCACCTCTATCTCTTGCCCTTTCCATACGTTGCTAGGAGAGTGCACTGGATGATCTAAAAACAGCCATTAGATTAAGTCTCAAGCCTGTATTTAGCCTTTTTAGTAGCCGGTATCTGAAATAACATTATCTAGATATGACCCTCTAATTATTCAATATGTGATAAAGCTAGGACTAAAAGTACCGGGGGCGTTAGAGACAGAGAGAGAGGGAAGGCTGCTGCATAGACACCTCCACAGTCCCCACGGAGCTCGTAAGACACGCAGTGTACACTAATTTATCCCAACACAGCTCTGAACAAAAGCCCTGGAATGGACAAAGAAATGCACCTAGGATCCTAGCTAGAAAATGGAGGCCTGCACGCGTTAGCCTCCATGTCAGCCATGTTCTGCACCAGTAGCAAGGTGGCGCCAGCGAGGCGGACCGCGCAGGACGGTGGCGCACACCTGATGTCTGAATGGCGCGAATCCAAGCCTCTGACAAGCGGATGCGGATCCGCAAGCAAGTAAAAGGCAACCAGAGGGTGCCTTTCTCTAGTCCTTCAGAAAGATCAAGCAAGCACAGCGGCATCTTTGCCCAAGCGGCCATTATACTGAGGATCTAGCAGAAAATGCACAGTAAACAAAGCGCCATAATGAAAGTGCCCAGCTCTCTCTGCCTGTAATCCACCTGCTCTCTGCTGCTTGCAGGCTGCATACACACAGAACAGGAAAAATACATCCTATCTAAGCACACAGGACAGGAAAAATACATCCTATCTAAGCACACAGGACAGGAAAAATACATTCTATCTAAGCAAACCGAGAGGTGTACTTTAACCGCAAACGTGCGCGCACTCACTTCCCTATCTGCGCCTGGCCTAATGGCTCCCAGCACTGCGGCCTGCTGTGGCCGCGGCGGGCCACACATCATGGATGCCTTTCCTACCCTAGCCCAGCGGCGACCGGTGCCAGGAGTTAGGATATGCTAAGGCTAAGTGTGAACTCTCTGTTTGACTCCTTCTCCTCTGAGAATCTGAGCCAGATTTCGTCTGCTCCCAGATGGATGTGTGTGCACAGACGCAAGTACTTACAGACCAGCGCGGACCGCTCTCCTTCGGGTCCCTCCGGAGGATCGCCATGCTGCGCCGCACTCCCTGAGAGCCGATGCTCCCCTCGCTTCCTCACCGCCAAGGTGCTTGCGCGGCTCCCCATACTCGCCCTACTCGCCCAGCTCGCCCTGCTCCCCACAAACAATGGTCGCCATGCTCAAAGCTGGATAATCCTCCGGTTTTGCCCACAGCCATTTTACCCACAGCCTTTTTTTTTTTTCGCCGCTTTGGCCCAAAACAAAACTTCCCCGCGACTGGATGCTCCCGGTGCTCGCGCACCGCCGCTGCCGGTAGCACTTTCCTGCAGACAATGATCCCCACGCTCAAACCGCTCCTCCAAGATCCGATTTTCCTGGTGCTGGCCGCGGAGCCGCTGCTCGCCATACACAAAGCGCGGCGCCAAAAGATATATTCCCGCTGCTTCCTCAGAGCTGATCCTCAGAGTGCCCGCGTGGACTCCGCGATTGCCATTTAGGTTAAATATACTCCCGAGAGCAGATAGATATTTTCCGTGAAAGCTCAGAGCAGATATCCCGGGGCTTCCACGGAGACGATGCGATGCGTGCTACTCTCTGGACGTCCCCAGAGCGAATGATGGCGGACCTCCAGGGTCTCCAATATAGATGCCTGCGTCCTCACAACCGATCCTTCCCGCGCTGCCCCAGAAACAATAATGGCGGTACACAGTGTGCACCCCCGCACTGAGGAAAGGGTGGGGACTGCAGCGGATGGGGTGGGGAGGTTCCAGCGCCTCCTCCCAGTGGATGCTAACCGTGCTTGCCCACGGCCAATGCTGCCCATGCAGAATGAGCACCGCTAGGAGGGGGCGATTTTTCCACACACTTCTCCACAGATGATGCTAACCCTGTTAGTTCAGAGCTAATACTGGCTGTGCACAATGAGGTCCCGGGGGATGGAGGGGGGTCCCCCATGCTTTCTCACAGCTAATGTTACCCCTGCCTCCCCACAGCCAATGCTGGCCATGCACAGTGAGGTCCCCGAGGGTGGAGATGTCACCACCTACGTGCGCCCCCCGCCCCCCCGCTTCACCAGAGCCAATGCTGGCCATGAAAAATGAGGTCCCCGGGGGTGGAGATGTCACCCCCTCTCTGCACCCCACCCCCGCTTCACCAGAGCCAATGCTGACCGTGTAAAATGAGGTCCCTGCGGGTGCAGATGTCCTCCCCTCCCTGGGCCCGCCCCCCCGCTTCACCAGAGCCAATGCTGGCCGTGTATAATGAGGTCCCAGGGGGCTGTGGGTGTTTCCCACGCTTGCTCAGAGCGGATGCTAACTGTGCTTCCCACAGCCAATGCCTGCCATGCACAGTGAGGTCACTGGGGGTGGCAGTGTCCCCCCCGCCCTTCACCAGAGCCGATGCTGTCCGTACACAATGCGAACCACCAGGAGGGGGCGATGTTTCCACACACTTCTCCACAGATGATGCTAACTGTGCTTCCCCACAGCCAATGCCTGCCATGCACAGTGAGATCCCTGGGGGTGGCAGTGTCGCCCCCCTTCACCAGAGCCAATGCTGTCCACGCACAATGCGCACCGCCAGGAGGGGGAAATTATTCCACACACTTCTCCACAAATGATTCTAACCCTGTTAGTTCAGAGCTAATACTGGCTGTGCACAATAAGGTCCCGGGGGATGGGGGGGGGTCCCCCACGCTTTCTCACAGCTATTGCTACCCCTGCCTCCCCACAGCCAATGCTGGCCATGCACAGTGAGGTCCCCGGGGGTGGAGATGTCACCCCCTCCCTGTGCCCCCCCCCGCTTCACCAGAGCCAATGCTGGCCGTGTACAATGAGGTCCCTGGGGGTGCAGATGTCCTCCCCTCCCTGGGCCCGCCCCCCCCGCTTCACCAGAGCCGATGCTGTCCGTGCACAATGCGAACCACCAGGAGGGGGCGATGTTTCCACACACTTCTCCACAGCTGATGCTAACAGTGCTTCCCCAAAGCCAGTACTGGCTGCACACAGTGAGGTCCCCAGGGGATCAGATGTTCCCTGAGCGTCCACGGAATGGATGCTGGCCGTGCAAATTGAGGTCCCCTGTTCCCCCCCACACACATCCTCAGAGTGGATGCTCCCGGCGCTTCCCCAGAGCCAGTGCTGGAAGTGCACAGGGAGGTCCCTGGGAGTGGCAGTGTCCCCGCCGCCCTTCACTAGAGCTGATGCTGTCCGTGCACAATGCGAACCACCAGGAGGGGGCGATGTTTCCACACACTTCTCCACAGATGATGCTAACCGTGCTTCTCCACAGCCAATGCCTGCCATGCACAGTGAGGTCCTGGGGGTGGAGATATCCCCCCTTCCCTGGGCCCGCCTCCCCGCTTCACCAGAGCCAATGCTGGCCGTGCACAATGAGGTCCCATGGGGCTGAGGGTGTTTCCCACGCTTCCTCACAGCAGATGCTAACTGTGCTTCCCCAGAGCCAGTGCTGGCAGTGCACAGTGAGGTCCCCGGGGGATCAGAGGTTTCCTAAGCGTCCACGGAGTGGTTGCTGGCTTTGAAGAATGAGGTCCCCGGGGTGAGGGTGTTCCCCCACACTTCTCCACAGCTGATGCTAACTGTGCTTCCCCAGAGCCAGTGCTGGCTGCACACAGTGAGGTCCCCAGGGGATCAGATGTTCCCTGAGCGTCCACGGAACGGATGCTGGCCATGCACAATGAGGTCCCCTGGGCTGGTGGTGTTCCCCCCACGCATCCTCAGAGTGGATGCTCCCGGCGCTTTCCCAGAACCAGTGCTGGCTGTGCACAGTGAGGTCCCCAGGGGATCTGATGTCCCCTGAGCATCCACAGAACGGATGCTGGACGTGCACAAAGAGGTCCCAGGGGGTGGGGGTGTCCCCCACAGCTTCCTCACAGCTAATGCTACCTTGCCTCCCCACAGCCAATGCTGGCCATGCACAATGAGGTCCCTGGGGGTGGAGATAACCCCCCTCCCTGTACCCCCCCTCCCGCTTCACCAGAGCCAGTGCTGTCCACGCACAATGCGCACCGCCAGGAGGTGGCGATGTTTCCACACACTTCTCCACAGGTGATGCTAACCCTGCTTCCCCACAGCCAATGCCGACCATGCACAGTGAGGTCCCTGGACATGGCAGTTGTCCCCGCCCCTTCACCAGAGCCGTGCACAATGCGCACCGCCAGGCGGGGGCGGTGTTCCCACACACTTCTGCACAGCTGATGCCGTGTTTGTTCAGAGCTAATACTGGATGTGCACATGAGGTCCCCTGGGCTGGGGGTGTTCCCCACACGCATCCTCAGAGCGGATGCTAACCGTGCTTCCCCAGAGCCAGTGCTGGCAGTGCACAGTGAGGTCCCTGGGGGTGGCAGTGTCGCCCCCCCTTCACCAGAGCCAATGCTGTCAACGCACAATGCGCACCGCCAGGAGGGGGAAATTATTCCACACACTTCTCCACAAATGATTCTAACCCTGTTAGTTCAGAGCTAATACTGGCTGTGCACAATAAGGTCCCGGGGGATGGGGGGGGTCCCCCACGCTTTCTCACAGCTAATGCTATCCCTGCCTCCCCACAGCCAATGCTGGCCATGCACAGTGAGGTCCCCGGGGGTGGAGATGTCACCACCTCCGTGCGCCCCCCGCCCCCCCGCTTCACCAGAGCCAATGCTGGCCATGCACAGTGAGGTCCCCGGGGGTGGAGATGTCACCACCTCCGTGCGCCCCCCGCCCCGCCGCTTCACCAGAGCCAATGCTGGCCGTGTACAATGAGGTCCCCGGGGGGCAGAGGGTGTTTCCCACGCTGGCTCAGAGCGGATGCTAACTGTGCTTCCCCACAGCCAATGCTGGAAGTGCACAGTGAGGTCCCTGGGAATGGCAG
>PVKZ01004643.1:0-51927 GCA_004027375.1 Macroglossus sobrinus | reverse complement strand
CCAATGCTGGCAGTGCACAGTGAGGTCCCAGGGGGCTGAGGGTGTTTCCCACGCTGGCTCAGAGCGCATGCTAACTGTGCTTCCCCAGAGCCAATGCTGGAAGTGCACAGTGAGGTCCCCGGGGGATCAGAGGTTTCCTAAGCGTCCACGGAGTGGTTGCTGGCCTTAAGTAATGAGGTCCCCGGGGTGAGGGTGTCCCCCCACACTATCCATAGCTGATGGTAACCGTGCTTCCCCACAGCCAATGCCTGCCATGCACAGTGAGGTCCCTGGGCGTGGCAGTGTCCCCCCCACCCTTCACCAGAGCCGTGCACAATGCGCACCGCCAGGAGGGGGCGATGTTCCCACACATTCTGCACAGCTGATGCCGTGTTTGTTCAGAGCTAATATTGGCTGTGCACTATGAGGTCCCAGGGGGTGGTGGTGTCCCCCACGCTTCCTAAGAGCTCATGCTACCCCCGCTTTCCCAGAGCCAATGCTGGCCACGCAGAATGTAGTCCCCAGGGGATCAGATGTTCCCTGAGAGTCCACGGAACGGATGCTGGATGTGCACAAAGAAATCCCAGGGGGCGACGGTGTCCCCCACGCTTCCTCACAACTAATGCTACCCCTGCCTCCCCACAGCCAGTGCTGGCCATGCACAATTAGGTCCCCTGTGGATCAGATGTTCCCCTAGCGTCCATACAGCGGATGCTACCCCCGCCACCCCAGAGCCAGTGCTGGCTGCACACAGTGAGTTCCCCGGAGGGATCAGATGTTCACCTAGCGTCCATAGAGCGGATGCTCCGGGGCTTTCCCAGAGCCAATGCTGGCTGTGCACAATGAGGTCCCAGGGGCTGATGGTGTTTCCCCCACGCTTGCTCACAGCTAATGCTACCCCTGCCTCCCCACAGCCAATGCTGGCCATGCACAAGCGGTCCCTAGGGCATCAGATGTTCCCTGAACTTCCATGGAGCAGTTGCTGGCCGTGAAGAATGAGCTCTCCGGGGTAGGGGTGTTCCCAAACCCACACTTCTCCACAGCTGATGATGCTCCCCACGGATGCTAACTGTGCTTCCCCAGAGCCAGTGCTGGCAGTGCACAGTGAGGTCCCCGGGGGATCAGAGGTTTCCTAAGAGTCCACGGAGTGGTTGCTGGCCTTGAAGAATGAGGTCCCCAGGGTGAGGGTGTTCCCCCACATTTCTCCACAGCTGATGCTAACCCTGCTTCCCCACAGCCAATGCCTGCCATACACAGTGAGGTCCCTGGGGGTGGCAGTGTCCCGCCCCCTTCACCAGAGCCCATCCTGTCCGTGCACAATGCACACCACCAGGAGGGGGTGATGTTTCCACACACTTCTCCACAGATGATGCTAACCCTGTTAGCTCAGAGTTAATACTGGCTGTGTACAATTGGGTCCCGGGGGGTAGGGGTGTCCCCCACGCTTCCTCACAGCTAATGCTACCTCTTCCTCCCCACAACCAATGCAGGCCATGCACAATGAGGTCCCCGGGGGATCATATGTTCCCTGAGCGTTCACGGAACGGATGCTGGCCGTGCACATTGAGGTCCCCTGGGCTGGTGGTGTTCCCTCCATGCATCCTCAGGGCTGATGCTCCCCGCGCTTCCCCAGAGCCAATGCAGGCAGTGTACAGTGAGGTCCCCGGAAGTGGGGGTGTCCCCCACGCTTCCTCAGAGCAGATGCTAACCGCGCTTCCCCAGAGCCAACGCTGGTCGTGCACAATGCGCACCGCCAGGAGGGGGCGATGTTCCCACACATTTCTCCACAGATGATGCTAACCCTGTTAGCTCAGAGCTAATACTGGCTGTGCACAATAAGGTCCCGGGGGGTGGCAGGGTCCCCCACGCTTTCTCACAGCTAATGCTACCCCTGCCTCCCCACAGCCAATGCTGGCCATGCACAGTGAGGTCCCTGGGGGTGGAGATGTCCCCCCCTCCCTGCGCCTCCGCCCCCGCTTCACCAGAGCCAATGCTGGCCGTGTACAATGAGGTCCCCGGGGGTGGAGATGTCACCCCCTCTCTGCACCCCGCCCCCGCTTCACCAGAGCCAATGCTGACCGTGTAAAATGAGGTCCCTGCGGGTGCAGATGTCCTCCCCTCCCTGGGCCCGCCCCCCCACTTCACCAGAGCCAATGCTGGCCGTGTACAATGAGGTCCCTGGGGGTGCAGATGTCCTCCCCTCCCTGGGCCCGCCCCCCCGCTTCACCAGAGCCAATGCTGGCCGTGTACAATGAGGTCCTGGGGGGTGGGGGTGTCCCCCACGCTTCCTCACAGCTAATGCTACCCCTCCCTCCCCACAGCCATGCAGGCCAAGCACAGTGAGGTCCCGGGGGATCAGATGTTCCCTGAGCGTCCACAGAATGAATGCTGGCCATGCACAATGAGGTCCCCTGGGCTGGTGGTGTTCCTCCCACGCATCCTCAGGGCTGATGCTCCCCGCGCTTCCCCAGAGCCAGTGCTGGCAGTGCACAGTGAGGTCCCCGGGGGATCAGAGGTTTCCTAAGAGTCCACGGAGTGGTTGCTGGCCTTGAAGAATGAGGTCCCCAGGGTGAGGGTGTTCCCCCACACTTCTCCATAGCTGATGCTAACCCTGCTTCCCCACAGCCAATGCCTGCCATGAACAGTGAGGTCCCTGGGCGTGGCCGTTGTCCCCGCCCCTTCACCAAAGCCGTGCACAATGCGCACAGCCAGGCGGGGGCGGTGTTCCCACATACTTCTGCACAGCTGATGCTGTGTTTGTTCAGAGCTAATACTGGATGTGCACATGAGGTCCCCAGGGATGGGGGTGTCCCCACGCTTCCTAAGAGCTCATGCTACCTCCGCTTTCCCAGAGACAATGCTGGCCACGCACAATGTGGTCCCCAGGGGATCAGATGTTCCCTCAGCGTCCTCGGAATGGATGCTGGACGTGCACAAAGAGGTCCCAGGGTGTAGGGGTGTCCCCCACGCTTCCTCACAGCTAATGCTACCCCTGCCTCCCCACAGCCAATGCTGGCCGTGCACAGTGAGGTCCCCGGGGGATCAGATGTTCCCCTAGCGTCCATACAGCGGATGCTCCCCCCCGCTTCCCCAGAGCCAATGCTGGCCAAGCCGAATAGGTCCCCAGGGATCAGATGTAGCCCTAGCGTCCATAGAGCAGATGCTCCACGTGCTTTCCCAGAGCCAATGCTGGCCATGCACAGTGAGGTCGCCGGGGTGTGGGGGTGTCCCCCACGCATCCTCAGGGCTGATGCTCCCCGCGCTTCACCAGAGCCAACGGTGGTTGTGCACAATGCGCACCGCCAGGAGGGGACGATGTTCTCACACACTTCTCCACAGCTGATGCTAACCGTGCTTCCACACAGCCAATGCCTGCCATACACAGTGAGGTCCCTGGGGGTGGCAGTGTCCCGCCCCCTTCACCAGAGCCCATGCTGTCCGTGCAGAATGCGCACCGCCAGGAGGGGGCGATGTTTCCACACACTTCTCCACAGATGATGCTAACCCTGTTAGCTCAGAGGTAATACTGGCTGTGTACAATTGGGTCCCGGGGTATGGGAGTGCCCCCCACGCTTCCTTACATCTAATGCTACCCCTTCCTCCCCAGAGCCAATGCAGGCCGTGCACAATGAGGTCCCCGGGGGATCATATGTTCCCTGAGCGTTCACGGAACGAATGCTGGTTGTGCACTATGAGGTCCCCTGGGCTGGTGGTGTTTCCCCTACGCATCCTCAGGGCTGATGCTCCCCGCGCTTCCCAGAGCCAATGCAGGCAGTGCACAGTGAGGTCCCCGGGAGTGGGGGTGTCCCCCACGCTTCCTCCGAGCGGATGCTCCCCACGCTTCCCCAGAACCAATGCTCGCCGAGCACAATGAGGTCCCCGGGGGATCAGATATTCCCTGAGCATCCTTGGAGTGGTTGCTGGCCCTGAAGAAAGAGGTCCCCGGAGTCGGGGTGTTCCTCCACGCTTTTTCAGAGCTGATGCTAACCATATTTGCTTAGAGCCAATGCTGGCTGTGCATAATGAGGTTCCCGGGGGTTGGGGGTGTCCCCCACGCTTCCTCAGAGCAGATGCTAACCGTGCTTGCCCATGGCTAATGCGGCCTGTGCAGAATGAGCACCGCCAGGAGGGGGCGCTGTTTCTGCACACTTCTCCACAGATGATGCTAACCCTGTTAGTTCAGAGCTAATACTGGCTGTGCACAATAAGGTCCCGGGGGATGGAGGGGGGTCCCCCACGCTTTCTCACAGCTAATGCTACCCCTACCTCCCCACAGCCAATGCTGGCCATGCACAGTGAGGTCCCCGGGGGATCATATGTTCCCTGAACGTCTACGGAGTGGTTGCTGGCTCTGAATAATGAGGTCCTCGGGGGTAGGTGTGTCCCCCACGCTTCCTCAGAGCTGATGCTAACCGTGCTTGCCTAGGCCAATCGTGGTCGTGCTCAATGCGCACCGCCAGGAGGGGGCGATGTTCCCGCACATTTCTGCACAATGAGGTCCCGGGGGAATCAGATGTTCCCCTAGCGTCCACAGAGCGGATGCTGGCTGCGCTTCTCCAGAGCCAATGCTAGCCGTGTACAATGAGGTCCCGGGGGGTGGGGGTGTCCCCCACGCTTCCTCAGAGCGGATGCTAACCATGCTTGCCTAGAGCCAATGCTGGCTGTGCAGAATGCACACCGCCAGGAGGGGGCGATGTTCCCCCACACATCACTGCTGATGCTAACCGTGCTTGCTCAGAGCCAATGCTGGCCATGCTCAGTGTGGTCCCCGGGGGATCAGATGTTCCCTGAGCGTCCACAGAGCAAATGCTGGCCGCACTTCTCCAGAGCCAATGCCTGCCGCACACAATGTGGCATGTTCCCTGCGTGTCCTCTGAGCTGATGCTAACTGTGGTTGCCCAGAGCCAACGCTGGCTATGCTCAACGGCGCTCAAGATTCCCAGGCTTCCTCAGAACCCATGCTAGCAGTGTTTGCCCAGAGCCAATGGTCGCCATACTAAACCACTCCGCAACAGAGGATGTTTACATGCTTGCTCAGAGATATGCTCTCGAGCTTCCCCAGAACTAGTACTGGCCATGCTCAGTGGATGTTCCCTGCTCTTGCTCAGAGCTGATGCTGGGAGCCGCTGCATTACCAATACGATGTGCCCCAGATCTGTAGCTCACTCTCTGTCAGTGACTGCATAGCAGCTGCCCCTCCCCGCCTCCATCCCACCACCAAACCCATCTCCAGCTCCAGCACCTCCAGTTGCCAGGGGCACCAATGAGCTGGCAGTATCAGGCCCCTTCCCCCACATTCTCCTCACCTGCTGGGGTTTTTTTTTTTGGTTTCAGCATTACAGGTAGCAATTCTTGACCACCTATGCCAACCTTCACCTTTGGCACTGCCCCCCTAATTGTACTGTTAGTATTTAAAATAGACCTTCTGTAGAGATTTCAATAGCTGGCCCTATGTACATTACACTGACACATACTGGGTATTTGCTGAGTGAAAGAACAGAAATTATCTAGCTGTTTTAGGGAGAAGTTTGAGTTTTGCAGATCCAGAAACTCAGTTACAGCAAAACATTCATTGTTTACCGGAACTTCTGTGATTGATTT
Organism: Macroglossus sobrinus; assembly: GCA_004027375.1. Lineage (NCBI taxonomy): Eukaryota > Metazoa > Chordata > Mammalia > Chiroptera > Pteropodidae > Macroglossus > Macroglossus sobrinus. The sequence goes on along the minus strand of PVKZ01004643.1, from coordinate 46,347 downwards.
ATTTCATTCATAACAGCAAATTAACCTTTCTTTGGGCCTTAGGATGAATACATCAGGGGTGGCTATCAGATGGAATGAAAAGAAAGCTCCAGCTAATAAAGAGGATATGGAAATGCTAGGAATATATCAACTTGTACAGAAATATATCAATTTACAGTTGATATCTACACTTTGTATAGATGCATCAAAATGCCAGATCCTGGCTGAGTCCCCAGGGAGTTCTGTGTTGACAGAGATGTTTTGTTTTTCCCCTGTGGAATTGAGAGCTACTCAGTGGGTGGATTCAGATGTCAGGTTCAATCAAGAGAAAGCCAGAAGAGTTTTCTACTTCATAGAATGGTGAACTTACTCATGACAAATAACACGTTTTCACATAAAGAACTTGCAAATATGTATAGGGTAGTCGTACAATGTGTACATTATAAAATAATATTAGTATAAGATTTTAGAACTGGAAAAACCAGTACAGATTCTTGAATTCTCTCATTTGAGAGCAGAGAAACTGACGCCTGCTTTATCTAAAATCTTACAGTTAGTAAATGGAAAAGAAAGTACACGAATTCTGGATTTAAAATAAACAGTCTAGTTTTCTCTTCATCATACTATGCTATAACCATCAAATCATATAAGAATGTATAATATTTATTGAGTTTTGATTTATGGCAGACTCTAGGTTAAATACATTTATTGTCTCACTGAATCCTCACTGAATCTGATACTATTGGTGATATTAATGAGGATTGAGTCTTTGAGTGGTTAAGTAACTTGCCTTAGGTCAGAGAGCTACTAAGTGCACTGAAGCACATTAACTTCATAATTATGCAATACTGTCTACAAACAGTAACCTATACTTGGAAGAATGCTCAGCTTCATTAGAAATAAGTAGAAGCTGAATTAATTAGATACATTTTACTTCTCCTAAGTTTGTAATCATAATTAAGGAGCTCAATGCTGGTGAGGCTGCCCAGAATCAGGAATACCAATGTGTTGCTGATGTCATTACTGTAAATCTTTACAGAGTCCAATTTGGTGTTATGTAGCAAAAGTCATAAAAAACTCAGCCTGCACTTAACCTAGAAATCCCATTTCTACAGCCATCAAACATGATAAAGACCATGAAATATAAGAAAGGTATAAATGAAATATTGTAGTCACAACCACCTATGTACATGTAATAAATAAAGAAGAAAGATATCAATTAAAATTTTAGATGCACTCCTTGACAGCTGTCTGATATTTCTAAATTCTTGAAGTTTGCACCATGCCACTTGGAACATTTGCCTGATTCAGACAGAGATCACTTCCTAGAGATGAAAGGAGAGAAAGGTGGTGGTCCTGTTCTTAACAATGCAAAGATAATCCAAAGAAAATAGAGTAAGTAGTGGGAGTCAGGCAACCTTAGCTTCAGTTATAACTCTGTCATTAAAAGCAAATCTCTGAATAAATGAACAAAACAAACAAGCAAAATCTCACTGACACAGACAACAGTTTAGTAGTTACCAGAGGGAAAGGTAGGAGGAAAGGTGATAGTTAAAGAGTAAAGGGGGTCAAATATATGGTGACACAAGATTTAACTTTGGGTGGTGAACAAACAATACAATACACATATGATATATTACTGAATTGTACACTTTAAACCTATATAATTTTGTTAACTAATGGAATCCAAATAATTTTAATAAAAAATAGTAAGAAAATAAAAGGAAATCTCTGTCCCTACTGTGGGACTTAACTTTCTCATTTGTATTGAAGTAGATGCCCTCGAAGAGTATTTTCCACACCTGACAATGTCATTCTATATGTTTTGAGAAGTTTAAAATTTAAACGTAAATTTGAGTTGTTTAGATCCAATATGCCCCTTATTCTATTATCACAGACTAATCCCTCAACCTTAGTGAGCCATCTTACAAATGAGTGTTAATGGTCATGCGGGGGCCTGAATAAGAGTGTTTTGAGCTACACTGTCAAAACTAGTGTAAAAAATACCAAGATAATGCTACCTGTATATGAAGAAAATACTGCATGATATGCTTAAAACTATTATGTCACTTTGTTGGAAGTCACTGGAAAAGATTAAAAGGAATAAAGGAACTAAGGCCCCTTTAAGAGCCTATGTTTCTCAAAGACAAGGGAAGTAAAAGCAAAAATAAATGAATGGGACTACATCAAACTAAAAAGCTTCTGCTCAGCAAAAGAAATTGTCAACAAGGTAAAGAGAGAACCATCTGAATGAGAAAATGTATTTGCAAGGAATGCCTCCAATAAAGGCCTAATGTCCAAAATATACAAAGAACTCGCACAACTCAATAACAACAACAACAAAAAAAACGAAACAATCCAATCAAAAAATGGGCAGAGGACCAGAACAGAAACTTCTCCCTAGAAGACAAATATATGAAATTATACGAAAAGATGCTCAACATTGCTAACTATTAGGGAAATGCAAATGAAAACCACAATGAGATACCATCTCATACCTGTTAGAATAGCTATAATCAACAGGACAAGTAATAACAAGTGCTGGAGAGAATGCAGAGAAAAAGGAACCCTCATACACTGCTGGTGGGGCTGCAAATTGGTACAGCCACTATGAAAAACAGTATGGAGGTTCCTCAAAAAACTAAGAATTGATCTACCATATGATCCAGCATTCCCTCTACTGGGTATTTACCCCCAACGACTTGAGAACCCAAATGTATAAACTTACTTGCACACTGATGTTCATAGCAGCATTACTCACAGTGGCCACGACATGGAAGCAACTGAAGTGTCCTACGATAGATGATTGGATAAAGAAGCTGTGGTACATATATACAATGGAATATTACTCAGTCATAAGAAGAGATGAAATACTGCCATTTGCGACAACATGGATGAACTTCGAGATAATCCTGCTAAGCAAAATAAGCCAGACTGAAAAAGTTGAAAATCACATGATATCACTTATATGTGGGATATAAACCTAAAAGCAACAAATGAACAGGACAAACAGAGACTCGTGGACATGGACTAATGGTTACCGGAAGGGGAGCGGGGAGAGGGGAGGTAGACGGGGCAAAGGGAGTCAAATATGTGGTGACAGAAAGAAATCTAACTATGGGAGGTGAACACACAGTGTAAATATATATGTGCCTTACTATTAAAATGTACAGCTGAAACTTATCAGATTTCATTAACCAATGTTATCATAAAAAATAAATTAATTTTAAGAAATTACATAATAAAAAAATAATTAATAAAAGAAAAAAAGGATTTCATAGCATTAAAATTGATTCTTTATTGAGCTCTTACAGAGATTCAGACTACTGTTAGAGATATCATGGGAAACGTGGCTCAGATTACAGATGAATTTTCCTTTAAATATTCCGTTGCAAGTTTCATGTATTTGAACTTTCCTCTTCTCTAGTCACCTCACATAATCAGCAGGAGTAAAGGGTCCCTGAAATTTTCTCCAACATCTAAAAGTACCAAGCCCTTCTTTGTAATTCATCTCTCTTGCTGTTCAGCCCCCATTATGTACATTATATCCTAGTTCATTGAAAATTCACTCATCATGAGAGATTTCTCTATTGGATGCATTTGGAGGTCTCCTTAGATCTCCCTCTGCCTTCCCTTCTGATCATCATTATGCCCATCTTTCATTTGTGAAAACTCTCATGAAACTGAGTATTTCAGGATGCTTTGTCAGACAAGAGAAATGATACTGGACTCCCAGCTAACTCAGAGCTCTGTTTGTTGACTGGCTTCATTCCTGCCGTCCACCTTCTACCAAAAAAATTATTTCTAGTCCAAATTGCTTAAAACCCATTTTTTAAAAAGCACACACCAAAAGCAGAATGCAAAGTTGATTTCAGAAAATAATGTTTGCTATTTAATACACTGTATTGTGTGTATGTGTATGCAATATAGAAATGTGTATATGTGTATACTGATAGGAAGTATATGATATCAGAATAACATAGTAGTTATGAACATAGGCTTTAGAGAAGCAAAAAATGTAAGAAAAATGCTTAATGCTGTACCTGGCACATATTAAGTTCTCTCTAAATATTGATTGAATAAATGAAAGAATGAATTAATAAACAGTTCTGCCTTAGAGTTAGGCATCACATGCTGTGTAGCCATGGCAGAAGGCATGCACATGATGGCTATACAAAGATTATGAGGTGTGCCCCTAAGTAAAAAGAACTGAGAAAGGACCCAATACTTCTATCTTGGTGGAGATTTGAGTGGTCAACATGTTTAATGCAAGCAGCTGTAGACAATCCTGGCAAAAGAACTGGATTAACTTTTGCGCTATCAGAAGGCAGTAATTGTGAAATTGCACTTCACTAGAACAAAAATACTGTGCCTTGATGTCTTCTTCCCAGCCTTTTCACAGTACCTTAATCTTAACAATTCTGCTAGGTCTATTTATTCCTGTTTTAAAAAGAAACCAAGAGTAAAAGAGTTAAACTACTTTCATAAGATTGTCTAGAGGAAAATGGCAGACAGAAAGCATAAAACCAGGCCTGCAATAAAAATAATATAAATACAGTGCCTCTTTCCTGAATTGCTGCCGCGTCCCCAGAACAGGTAAAGGCAGCCATTTTAGGTGAGAAAGAAACAAACCTAATATGGGGATACAGAACATGGAAAGTAAAGTCAAATTTAAAAAGCTATCAAGGGAGGACCCAGTGTAAGATGGAGTGTGTAAAGGCTGTGCTTGCCGCCTTGAATGGCCACATCGGAATTATACCGAAATTACAGAACAATCGACCTGGAGAACCATCTTAAGTCTAGCGGAACAGAACTTTTAAAAGGACATTCAGAAGCAGCCATGTTGAAATTGAAAATCAGGAAGGCCATCTTGGTTGCGGAAGGCCCCGGAAGAACGAGGGGTCCCACCCCCACCCCTGGCTCCCCGGCTGGGCTCCCCACTGTAAGAAGGAGCATCACCACAACATCTAGTTGTGAAAATCGGAAGGGATTTTGAACTTCCAGGTGAGACAGCAGGTGGCTGGAAGCCTAAATGTCCTCTTAAAGGGCCTGTGCACAGACTCACTCAACTTTCAGGTACTCACCTTGGGTTCTATCAGCAGCTTAGGGAAGTGCCAGAGACATACAGGGAGAGAGTAAGATAAGTGGCTTGAGGGGGAGGAGTGGAGAAACCACTACAATTATCCCTATGCTGTGCCCTCCTATGTACCGGTCTGGCAAACTCCATCTTTCCTGTGTTGAGCCCACCCCCACACAGCCGGATATTAATTTACATTGGCCTGGTGAGCCCCGCGAATCCCGCCCTGGTGACTCTGAGGCCCCGCCCCACCCAATTCACAAACCACCCCAGGTTCTTTCTGCATCAAGCAGCCTCAGCTCCTGCCCTGCTGGAGGTAATTTTGGTGGCCAGCAGCCAGGCCTGCCACACGCTGCAGTTGTATTCTTAGCTGCTGGGGATGCCAGTTTGAACCTTCCGATTATTTCCAGCACCCCAGACCGATTAGCACCTCAAAGTGGTGAGTATTAATTCCTGCTCTTAATTCTCCCCATTTATCCAGAGGAAGACAGAAATATTCAGTTTCTGGCTGTCATATCTACCATGCCTCTCCTCAAATGATTTCACAATATGTATTAAGAGCTATAAAGTCTTCATACCCTTTCACCAATAATCAATTTATAGGAATCTATCTGAAGGAAATGACCAGATTCAGGTAAAGATTTATGTATAAAGATGCTCATGAAGTCATTATTTGTAACACTGAAAACAGACTAAAATACCAAACAATGGGAAATGACTAAATTCTGGCATATTCAAACATTGTACTACTATATAATCATAATTTAGTTTCAAAAATACAGATTGATATGGGAAAATATGAAATATATAATATATAATTAAAACTTAAAAAAATGAACTATACACACACATAAAAATATTATATAATTTAAAGATATTAAAATACCAGGTGGTGGGATTATGGACATTTTTTTCTTCTCCATACTTGTATTTCTTATATTTTCTAAGAGAAGCAAGTGTTTTTTTAATAACAAAGAAAAATTATCTTAACGGCCATACAAAAGTCCATCCAATAGACCCAAATATAGGTCCTATTAAAGCAAAAACTTAGTTCTGGTTTCACTGTCTAAACATATTGCGTGTAACCTATTTTTGAAATAAGCCTTTTTAAATTTTCTTTAGATTAATACAATTTTGGTTCAACATAGTGTGAGAAAAGAAAGAGATCCTATCTAAATAACAAAACAGGACAGGTTTCATAGATTCCTACTGAATCTATCATGTTCTTATCATGGTTGTATCACTCTGGGCAATATTACCCTTGGAAGATAAGAAGGCAGGTACTGTTTTCAGTGACTGATCAAAACTTTGTTGAAAAGTTATGCAGTAAAGATTAATTCCAAAATAATGTGTTGGTGGAGTTTTTGATGTCACTATTCTATGTGAAGGCCTAACCAGTTCCATAAAGAACATCCATCCATCCTCTTACGCAGACCTTCAAAGGCATAACAATTTGAAATACACTGATATTATAAAATCATCTCATGGAAACTCACAATGTCAGAATCAAATGAGGTTTTAGATATCATCTAGCTCAGGGGTCATGATATCAACTATCTATTATCATCAGATGTCAATAAATGACACAGGCCATTAGTACAAATTGGTGGTTACAAAATAATCATGGGGATGTAACCAATGACAAAATATTTGCCAAGTATCTTCAATACTTCTTGCACTAAAAATTATGCTTAAGTAAGGTGGAATTCTACCTGTACTTTATTTTTAGAGTTCACAAGTAGACATACAAGGTGAATGCAAAGTCATTTAGAAACAAATTCCTACTTAGTCAAATTCTAAACATTGAGCACAACAAAGCCTCCCCACACTCCCAAAGCCAATATATAGCATGAATTACTTACAGGGTCAGACATTACACTTGCAAATGTGGGAAGGGTCAATATGCAAAATATAGATTTTTAAAAGAAAGATTTAAGTAATTACCTTATAATGATGAAAACAGGGAAGGAAAGGTGGAAAGGAAGACTCACCTAAGAACAGCAATTCAATTAACACAGATTTGCACTTTATTGTAATTTTGCATCCTGAGGTAATAAAATTTTACATCTGACAAGTCAACAACGACAGAAGCAGCAGTGAACATTTCAGAGGCAGGTCTCCATTTTGGCACAGCTGTATGTAGGCTGAGTTCTTCCAGGGGGGTCGCTCCAGAACTCAAGGGAGAAAAATGAATTCATTCCATAGGCTATGTAACAATACAAGATGCATGAATGTTCTTGGTTTGAATGGACATAGCCGCCTTTATTCTTTTCTGGTAAAGCTGTCCCAACAGGAATCCTTTGCCAAAAAGTAGAAATTGTAGGTTTTTCACACAGATATTTTGATCACAATGCCTGCTTCTTGGCTACCAGGATTTTCTGTTTTTGCAGCTGAGACTCATATTTATATGTGGTTAGTCCAAGGATGGCAAACTAGCTTGTAGGTTATATAATTTCAAACATTTGTAACTATTTTCAAAATCTAGTCATTAAAACAATTTTATACTATTTGCTTACTAGAAAAATGGAAAATTAAGAAAATGAAGCCAAGATAAATGGAAACAAAATAAGCAAGAATAAAAGGAACATTTGAGAAATTATTGCCTTGACTCATCACATTGAGTTTATACAAAGAACTACTTTGAAACTCAGAAACAGATATTTACTCCAATGCTAGAACATAATACTTTCCACATATGCAATCCTATGTGTGTATGTATGTTTTACATATGCACACCCAAATAAACTACCTCAGTTATATAGTCCTGAAACAGAAAAAAATAACTGAAAACAAATCCCAACCTGAAGTTATATAGTTCAATCTAGCAAAACACATGAACACACATAAAGTAGCATTTCATTATTTAGGGACTGGGTAGGCAACCTGTGGAGAGGGTCAAGTAATCTTAGTTCCTTTATAAAAGTGGCTCCTAACACTTTACCAGAAGGATCCCTTTATTATTCCTTCCCCATGTTTTCAAGTATTTTGTTTACTAAATTGCATGTAATAAAAGGCTTTCTCATTTTTTTAATCAGTCAAAAGCATAACTTCCATTTACAACGTCTGATCAATATGTGATAATCAGTGTTAGAATTTAAAAAAATTTTAAGCAAAAGGTGCAGAAATCCAATGTCGTAGTTGGCACGTGCAGCAGAAATATTATAGGTAAATGCTAATTTTTAGTATACTTTTTGAAATACTGAGAAAGGTTCAAGGATGCCCTCACTGCTGGTTTATATCCACTTGCTTTTTTCTCCCTAAATGAAATATTAACATAACACAATTACCCATGTTAACACATAGGAGATAGCTAACAAAATTTACTACCAAATAAGAAATGGACCGCAACACCCATTCTGTAAGGTCTGACAGAGAAAGAAAACATAACAAAATATAAAGGAATTTAGAAATTACAAAATTATGATACCCAGTGTATCTTTCAGTCAACTTCAAAAGGCATGTTAATATATGAAAAAATCCTCAATTCCCCTGTGAGGTAGGTCCAGATTACTGTCCTCAATTGCATAATGAGAACATGAGGTACAGAGGAATTAAGGAACAGAGCTCAGAATTGAACCAACCAGAAATGACTTGGGTTTGAATTCCATAGCACTTTCCTTTCCATCTAATATTATCAATTTGTTCCATCAGGGTTTTTTGAGGATATGGAACTTAATAAGTCACTGAAACAGGTATTGAATAGGATATAAAACTCTTTTTGCATCAATGTCAAAGTGAGTCCTCCCACATCTCCATTGTTGTCACAGCTATAATTCTTGTCTGGATACGAACTGCATAGTCAGATTCCACATAGGCAAAGCGTACAGACCTCAGTCCTCAGTTCCTACGGAAACTACATTCATCCTTATGTACTACATAAGGCTGAGGTCTAGCAGGTATCAGGTTCTTTGAGTCTCTGTGATAATGAATTCACATCAACTAGGAGCCAGTTGGTAAATTAAACTTTTACTCTGTTCAAGGCACTGTGAGTATTTCCACCAAGGGTATTCGATCCTAGGAAAATCATTGTGAGATTTTGTAGAGTAAAAATTTCCTAAGGATTCCTAGAATCACAGAATGTTAGGTAATCTCTAATTTTCTGTACAGCTCTAGTTTCAATTTATGATTTTACAGATAAAGACTGACATGTAATTTAAGTGAATTGCTCAGAGCCCATGTTACATCACTTTCTCACAGAACATATTCTCAGGTTGTCATCATCAAAATGAAAAGGCTGGCTCAGAATCAGGAAAGAGAAATTTGGGGCAAGATAAGGATTATCTATCTATCTATCTATCTATCTATCTATCTATCTATCTCATCATCTATTCATCATCATCTGTCTCCATCCTTTAGTTCATATACTACATGTACAAGTAATTTTAATAAACCTTATTCATTTTCTGTGGAAAATTTCCTTATAGTTCACCATTTCAAGGAATCTGAACAACTTGACAATTGTTGCAAAATGGATTATTTTTAAAGCAGTAATTTATAGGCATAACAGGACCTATTTCAATGAATTTGAGTATCATAAAATCAAATTACCAACTTTTTCCACTATGTGAAACTGCTCCAATATAAACAGATGCATATAATTTCCATATCCTCCTGGGTCAAAGTCAGTTCTAATGAAATATACTGTTCAAGTAGTGAGGTTTGATTTTTGTTAAGTATCAGTTTACTTGTAAACAAAATTAAAATGCTAATGGTTTTATAAAGCTCTCATGTATTTGAAAAATACTATTTGTTCAAAGGCTTACAAATGTTATGGAACTCCACTCAATTATTTAAAAAAAAGTAAATTTCATTAAAATGGTATGGTATTAATAATACAGTTTGATTAATTGACCAGACATTAGTGTTTGTAGGTTATAATAATACAAATAGTATGTTCATTAAATACTTAAGTGGATTTTGGTGGGTCAAAGACCATTGTTGTTCCAGAATCATGTAAAATTACATGTTTACTAGCATTCAAATAGTATTAGTTATTTAAGTTGCTGATAATCTTGCAATATTTTGTCACTAATATATCACATGATTAGAGAAAAATAAGGAAGATGACTTTAAATAAATAAAAGAAATATAATGTGTTAGTGAAATATTCTTATACGAAGTTGAAAAATATGGTTTTAAGTCTAATGCCTACCAATTCATCCATTCTGCTTCCTTAAACATAAAATGTTATCTTTGTTCAAAAAAGACAAGGCACTTTTCCATCATCTTTTAACATATGACTGACTATAAGGGTCTCTTTCCTAAATTAACAAAAGGGGTAGAAGGGAACAAAGAGTAGCTGAAAAAGGTCTGAGCTGATTTCATTTTATACAATTTGGGTGTTTCAAGGGGTAAAAGGGGTGGAGATGCATAAGGGGAAGTTAGAGAAAGACCAGTTTTAACTTGTAATCTCAAAGCTTTGTGAGATTTATATACTTTGGAAAATAAATGTTATTTTCTCTGGAAAGAACCACAGCAGTTTTCATAAAGGAATATTGTGCAACAAAGAATTTCAAAATTACTTTCTTCAACCCAAAACCAACTTCCACAAAAATATTTTACTAACTTCATGAAAAATATCCAAGTATATTCTATCTTGAAGATTAAAGAGAAAAAAGTCAATGGGAGAGAAATGAATGACCACAGTGTGCTCTGTCATTTTAGCTTTAACTGTGGCCAATTTCATCGAAAAGATAACACTCCCTCCCAAAGCACTCCCAAATACCCAAATGCTAACCAGCCCAGTCTGAAAGAAAATAGTTAGGAAAAAAACCCAGTCATACAAGAAAGAAAAAAACAAACAGTATTTTCTGAGTATTTCAAGAAAATAAAATGAGTCAACCAGCCTAATGATCAATAAAATAATAAATTTAAGAGCAATTAGAATAGGTTTTAAAATTAAGGTTACACATGCTGGCAAATGGTTTTTATAACAAATATTCTGTAGCTTGAATTATACTCTGTGTCCAGATGCACTCTATTTCTATCTCAATATTTATATCATGGAAATGATTCACCACTTTCTGCTGTTCTTTGAGCAAAGCTAAGTATGATTTATACATGGTAAAAAAAAGTTACTGTGACCATTGCATGGCTAAATTCTAAGTTTATTAAAAATGAGCTTTTATGGGTAGACACTTAAAAATAATTACTCTATCAGTGATAATCAGAAATTTTACACTGTTCTACAAACAAGTTTTGGTATTAAACTATCACAGTTTGAAGCATAAACCTGTTATCAGCTGGAACATAAACCACAGATACAATTTTCCGTGACCTTAGCTATGAAACAAGAAGTTTGGTATGCATATTCAGCAGTTTCCACCTTGTCTATAAAAATACATCTTCGATTGTACATCAGACAGACAACATATTAAAAGTGAAGAGATTCTGGGTGGCTGGGGGCAATGGGGCTGCTCTACAGAGGGAAGTGACTATATTACAGTCACATATCAAGTAGTGTCTCTTTTTTCCCTCTCCTTTTACTGGATTTCAAATTAGGCATAAAATTTAAAAGCGGCTTAAAAGGCTTACCCTTGTATGAAGAAATGATTGTTCTCTCCACTGGAATGAATGTTTGCCTAAAAAAGTTTACTAAAAGCAGTAAGAGTAAGATGATAAATAAAATATTATTCAGTCTCAGATACTTCTATATGTAGCACTAGGAATTACAAATAATGCCTATATACAGGCATACATTTGTGGTTGAATTAACACAATACAAAAGTTTGATTATGCTAATTCAAATTATAGTACAATTACAGTGTGATGCTCTCATTTGAATTGTGAAGTAAAAATGAAAAGGCTACATCTGTGGTGAATTTATAAGCTAAAACACTTTGGTTTAAATACTTGTCTTTCCTCATTAATAACAGCCAAATGTTTAAAAAAGGATCTTCAAAAATAAGATTAAGAATATTTAATCGGTTATAATTCAGTTAGCTTTCCCTCTTTCCCAAAGTAGAGTATCAGAACTCCAGAAAGGTGTTAGCAGTGGCTTTCAAGGGGGTCTTGACACCAACCAAGTCATTTGAAATCTTGAAACACTCCTTACAGGTCATAATTGTGTGTATCTTCAAATGACGAAATGGAAACATGAAGGGAAATAAACAGATAGCGAGGTTGTGAAATGTGTCAGATGTCAAATGAATTCCTTTGGGGGTGGGAGTAGGGTACAAAATGGGAATTACTGAATTAAATGGAAAAAATAAGGTTCTGGGTTTCAGGTGCAATGCAGAATATCTCAGACAATAATTTTGATTTCAATCAAATCATTACAGAGGGCAACCTGGCCTACACCTGAAATTTTAACATACTTATTACGGCTTTGCCATAAAATAGCATGTTAACAGTCTATATTGAAAAGGATGCTTGCAAACTTCATTCATATTAAAATCTATGCAGAATTGTTGGCAATACAGCAAGAGTAATATTACATTCTGTAAACCATGGCATATCACATTTTACATTATGCAAAGAGACAATATTTACAAGTCTTGAGGAGTTTAAATATTTTATCCACTAACATAAGTGATAATTTAGCAAAGTGCAGGACAAAACCATTGCTATTAATTGCATGTCCTTTAAAAGCAGGTAAAGGTAAAATCATTTCTAAAAGCTACCAAAAGCTTATTTATGTGTGTCCAATAGGGGATTGCAGAGCATTAAAGAAGCCTAGAAAAATGATGCATATTTAGAAATATTGAGTATGAAAATTATAAGGCAGCATGCTCAGAACAAGTTTTGTTTTTTTAAACACCAGCACTGATGTTTTATCTTTAACGGCAACTCTCTCTATATATATACACACACACATATGTGTATGTATATATATGTATGTGTGTGTATTTATTTAAAAATTGAGAGTGCAAAACACAAACCTCACCTAACAAAAAAAAGATGTGCAAATTTTCTTCTTAAACCAACACAAATAAAAGTGTGAGCAGAATACTCTACCATTATAAAGAATAAGTTGAACACAGCAAAGGAGACCATCTTCATTCCAAAATCATCTACAAGGCACTAAGGGTAGGAAATGACAGGTAACACAAAAATGACTGAATAAAATTCCTCAGTCAGGTCGGAATATGGGATATTTTGGTAGGAATTCTATTAGTATTACCTGCAAAATAAAAACAAATAAGAACATATTGACAAAGTAATTTTCATTTGCTATAACGTATATGACCCAGAAAGCCTATAATCATTTTTCACAGGCCCGTATCTTGGTCATATACTAAAAAGTAAGTGAAATATAAAAAAACAATTATAAAAAGTACTTACAACACGTTTTCATTACATTGGCAAATATAACTTACTGTAGCTAATAGTTTTTATTACCTGATTTACAATAACTATTTGTTTAGGAGCAGAAAAGTAACCCCCATTATATTATGTCCTTCCTCACTTTCTCTGTCCCCTTTTTAAGTAAAGTTTAAGAGATTAAAATTGTGCTATAGAGATTTAAAAAAATACCTCTATCTGTATTACATCTATGTATTTTTCAATTAAAGCTGCTGATATTGGTTGAGTATTACTATCTCTTATAAGCTGTGAAAAAACAATAAAGTTTCTGAATAGATTAAAACATTTTAATTAAAGGCTTAGAAATATAATAATAACCTAAGATACTTATAAATGTAAAAATTTAATATATAAATTTATAATAGTTTATATAAGGCTTTATCTATTGTAGATTTTAGATTTGTGGTCATTTGTACATTTTTTTTCCAAAAGTATCCTAAGTGGGTAAAGATACCAGAATAATTCTTATTTATGAGATGAAAATGGAATGTTTATTGTGAACTATGTACTACATTTCAGCAACCTGAAACTTGGATAAATTTCATATTCTTCTCAAGGTTAATGATATTGAATTTATCACACTGGCTATATGTGAATTTATGTTTTAGGATTAAGATTGTATACCTTTCAGAAAAAAAAAAACTGTGGTTTCCTCTCCAAAAGTTAAATAGCAGCTGACTAAAAAGAATGAGGAAAATGAATCCAGAATTTAGAAGTCAATTTCTATATTATGCAAGTTTTGACAAGATTACATTTAGAAATATTTTAACAGTAGCTGTGTCCATCAGCATACGCAATGGTTTGCACCTATGTTATAAGAAGATTAAGGTTGTGCTCTGTTTTCATCTAAACATAACTGGCAGAGATTTTTCTAACACTGAAAGAATTGCTAGCTTTCAAGATATAGTTTGTTAACCTTTAAAAATTTAGTTTATTGGGGTAACATTGGTTAATACAATTATATAATTTTCAGGTATACATTATAATTTGACATCTGTATATTTGATCTCCATGTATTTTTTGACACCATATATTTGATCTCCTTTACCCACTTCACCCTCTCCCTACTCCCCTATATTTGACCCACTTTACACCTCGTCTACCTACCCCTCCTCCCCCACCCTCTGGTAACCACTAGTCTATAGTCCATGTCCACGAGTCTCTGTTTGTTTGTCCTGCTCATTTGGTGCTTTTACGTTTATATCCCACATACAAGTGATAACGTGTGATTTTCAACCTTCTTTGTCTGGTTTATTTTGCTTAGCATAATTATCTCAAGTCCACCCATGTTGTCGCAAAGGGCAGTATTTCATCTCTTCTCATGGCTGAGTAATATTCCATTGTATATATGTACCACTGCTTCTTTAGCCAGTCATCTATCATAGGACACTTCAGTTGCTTCCATGTCTTGGCCACTGTGAATAATGCTGCTATGAACATTGGTGTGCAAATATCTTTTTGGATATGGGTTTTCAAGTCTTTTGGGTAAATACCTAGTAGAGGGATTGCTCGATCATATGGTAGATCAATTCTTAGTTTTTTGAGGAACCTCCATACTGTTTTCCATAGTGGCTGTACCAACTTGCAGTCCCACCAGCAGTGTATGAGGGTTCATTTTTCTCCACATCCTCTCCAACATTTGTTATTACTTGTCTTGTCGATTACAGCTATTCTAACAGGTGTGAGATGGTATCTCATTGTGGTTTTGATTTGCATTTCTCTAATAGCTAGCGATGTTGACCATCTTTTCAAATATTTGTTGGCCATTTGTATGTCTTCTAGGGAGAAGTGTCTGTTCAGGTCTTCTTCCCATTTTTTGATTGCATGATTTGTTCAAGATATTTTATGTTGGCTACAAATCTAAAGAAGGTGGAAGGACACCTCTATATCCCAACTGACAAAAGTTCATGCTGAATGGTAGTGGCATAAAAGCAGAATAGAGAGCCCAGAAATAAATCCACACTTATATGCTTACTTAATGTATGACAAAATAGGCAAGAATAAACAATGGGGGTAAAGATAGTCTCTTCGATAAATGGTGCTGGGAAAATTGGACAGAGACACGGTAAAGAAAGAAACTGGACCACCATCTTACACCATATACAAGAATAGACTCAAAATGGATTAAAGACTTAAATGTAAGACCTGAAACCATAAAATTCCTAGAAGAAAACATAGGCAGTAAACTCTCAGAAGCTGCTCTTAGTAATATTTTTTTGGGGGGGATATATCTACTTGGGTAAAGGAAACAAAAGAAAAAATAAACAAATGGGACTACATCAAACTAAAGTTTTTGCACAGCAAAGGAAACCATGAACAAAACAAAAGACAACCTACTGAATAGGAGGAGATATTTGCGAATTACATCCGATAATGGGTTACTATCCAAACTATATAAAGAACTCATAACTTACCACCACCACCAACAACAAAATATTTGGATTAAAAAAGGGCAGAAGACCTTAACAGACATTTCTCCAAAGAAGATGTACAGATGGCTGACAGACATATGAAAAGATGCTCAAGGTCACTAATCATCAGAGAAATGCATATTAAAACCACATGAGGTATCACCTCATGCCTGTCAGAATGGCTGTCATCAATAAATCAAAAACAACAAGTGTTGGTGAGGATGTGGAGAAAAGAGAACCCTTGTGCACTGTTGGCAGGATTGCAAATTGATACAGCAGCGCTATGGAAAGCAGTTTGGAGGTTCCTCAAAAAATTAAAAATGGATATACCGTTTGACCCAGCAATTGCACTTCTGGGTATTTATTCAAAGAAAACCAAAACAATAATTCATAAAGATCTATGCACCCCTATGTTCCTGGCAGCACAATTTATAATATCCAAGATATGAAAGCAACCTAAGTGCCCATCAACAGACGACTGGATAAAGAAGTTATGGTTCATATGTACAGTGGAATATTACTCAGCCATTAAAAAAATGAAATCCTGTCATTTGCAATGACATGTGTGAACCTAGAGGTTACTACGCTGAATGAAATAATTCAGATAGAGAAAGATAAATGCCATATGATTTCACTCATATGTGGAATCTAAGGAACAAAAATGACAAACCAATTTAAAACAGACCCACAAATATGGAGGACAATATGGTGACGGACAGAGGGAAAGGAGGGTTGGAGGTTGGGAGAATGGGGTGAAGGGTTAAAGAAATACAAATTAGGAGAGGGTAACAGGGATGGGGAGCACAGCATAGGGAATGCAGTTAGCATTAATATATTGGCTAGCTGGAGGGCCAGGGGAGGGAGGGAGCAATTAGGGCGATCGTTTTATAAAGTATATAAATGTCTAACCAATGTACTGTATGCTTGAAACTAATAAAAGTTTAAAGAAAAGAACAATGGAAAAGTTAAGAGATTAAAAAAAAAGTTCAAAAAGTTAAGAGACTAAAGAGACTAAAAAAAGGCTGAGGAGAAAAAAGGTAAACAATTTGACAAATGGTAAGTATAGTAAAATGTAATAACAATTAGATGGAATACAAAAGTTTAATAAAAAACAACTGCATACTTACATATTCCATCATATTGCTAGTTTCACATTTCCTTTTAGTCAACTTCCAGTGCAAAGCAAGCTAAAAAAGTGCAGTTTGTTAAAAATTTTGCTATCAATTTATACTAATTATTACTTATACATTTGAATAAATCACTGAAAATAACCCAGCAATAAGTTTAAGATCCAAAACACAGCATTTTCAAATACCTTGTAAAGAACATACATTAAAAAATTTAAATACCTAAAGAATATACAGTAAAAATTGAGTATTAATTCTCTAATCTATTCATTGGGCCTGAAAAATTCTCATTTTTCAATTTAATAATACAAATACATAAATGAGGGCACTTATTTGCTTAAACTTTCTTACCTTGTGATATAATCTGTTATTTTCCCATTCTAATAACTTCTGAACTGATCTTCTGGTCTAAGAGGAAGAATCAAGACTTTGTTATAAGATGAATTGAGGAGCTTTGTAAACTATGTGTATCTATAGTTTTTTGCTTACTTGCAAGATCTTATTATTTTCTCTTCTTGTTTTTCTATTAGAAATCAAGAAAAAAAGTAATGTAACTGACAGAAATTGCCAAAAGAGGGTAGTTAATATACTATTATAATAAGATCTTCCTCTCTCATATGCACACACATGGGATTTTAATGTATGTGCTGCAAAATTAAACATATAGAAATTACTCTGTGTTGTGGGTCTGTTCATTGGACTATTATGAAAATATTACTAATACTGCTAGTAGTTCATTTATGGACTTAATCTACATTTTAATATACCTTTCCACAGGGTTACTTTTTCAATGTACATACAATGTGCCAGGCTAATCTGATTCCTCACATAAAATTTCCTATCAGATCTCCTAGCACAATGCCTGGCACATAGTAGTCCATTAAGGTCTATAGGTACAATAAAGCAAGCCAACATATATTGGAATTTCCACTGAATAGAACGTGTTAAAAACCGCGAGTCAGAAAACTAGTATTAGAGGGAAAAAATAAATAAGAGAAGCAGAACTATAGTAAACAGAAGGACAGAGGCCGAGTTTCTCTATTTGGAGTAAGAAAAGTTTGCAAAACCTTCAAAAACATTAAAATAAAATATTACTAGTCATTTTTTATTATTAAGAGTTTTATAAGGTTTCTAATAAAAAAGGCTAGTAGGAATTGTTAAATTTTGAAACTACTCCCTAGAATTAAATGATTTACAAATCAGAGTTTATCTGAAATGATTTCCAAAGCACTAACATAAGAAACCATTCTACCTGTTCAACTATGTAAGTTAACGACCAATAGCAATTGTTTTCAGCTCATTTACAGTGGGCCAGCTCAGTGACAATGCTGGCTACAGCTTACTGTGGGGCCACTGTACTTGATAGAATCTCTAAACAAAATCAGATAGTCAACAAATAGAGACTGAACTAATAATTGTAAATCTTTCCACAAAGAAGAATCCAGGCCCAGATGGCTTCAATGATGAATTCCACCAAACAGTTAAAGATGAAATAATAGCATGAATATTGACACAAAATTCTCAACAAAATACTAGGAGGCTGAATCTACCAGCATATGAAAAAGATTATATATCACAACCAAGTGGAATTTATCCCAGGAACACAACGTAAATTATTGTAGTACATTATATTCATAGAATAAAGTACAGAAATGGCATGATCATCTTCATTGAGATTTAGAAAGATCCTCAAGATTCAGAAAAAGCACTGGACAAAAATCCAATACCTATTCATGACAAAAATCCTAGGAAATAATAGGAATAAAAGGAAACTTTCTCAACGTGATAAAGGGCATCCATGTTAAATCTACAGATACTATAATTCTTAATGGAAGGAAACTAAATGTTTTCCTTCTAAGATTAGCAACAAGACAATGACATCTTCTCCCACTGCTTTTATTCAACACTGCATTAGAAGTTATAACTGGGCAATTAGACAAAAACAAGAAATAAAAGGAATCTGGATTGGAAAGGAAAAAGTGAAACCACTTTCATTTGTGGACATCATGATCTTGTATAGAGAAAACCTTAAGAAATCCACTAAAACATTGTTAGAACTGATAAGTTGAGCAAGTTTGCAGGAAACGAGATTGGTGTAGGTAGAAATGTGAACCACATGATGTAACTCCCTACAGTTACACCTGTAAATATATATTTTACAATTCAAAAGGGACACAATGCAGTTAAAGTTTGTAGAGACTGGTTATATTAGATGGAAAAGTAACACAAGGATGGAAAAATAATATAAAGATCAATTGTATTTCAATACACTAGGGAAGAACAATCTAAAATGAAAGTAAAGACCAATTCCATTCATAATAGAAATAAAATATTTAGGAATAAATGCAACAAAAGAAGTATAAGACTTGTAAACAGAAACTAAAAACATTGCTAAAATAAGTTAAAGAACAGGTAAATAAATGGAAAGATATTGCATGTTCAGGAATTGCAACACTCACGTAATATAGCATTTACAACAAATGATGCTCAGACAGTTGGATATCCAAAATAATAATAATAATAATTCAAAACCCTATCTCAAACCATGCACAAAATTAACTCAAAATGGATCGAAGACTGAATTGTAAGAGGTGTGAAACTAAAACAACTAGAAAACGTAGGAGTAAATAAATGTTTGTGCGAAGTTACACAAAGCCCTCTTAGATATGATGCACAAAGCGCAAGCCAGAAACATTTAAAAGCAACAAATTTGAATTAATCAAAATGAAAAACTTGGGTTAAAGATACCATCAAGAAAGTGAGAGCCCTTCCCGAAATGTCCATGTGACAACATTAGAGAAATCTGTCCCTTAGAGACAGCTATTAAGCTGATCAGTAGTAGCAAGGACAATCAGTCAAATATTCTTGAGATGTATCAAAGAGCTTACAACAGATTGAGAAGTATTTATTCAATGGAATCTATGGAAAATAGGTAAGAACAATGGGAGACCTTGGTATTAGACCTAGCCACTATACTCATATCTCTTCTACTCTACCTCATGAAAGAACTGTTTTAGCAAACTAGGGATCTGAGTAGCAGGCAGTCTCCCTCTCTCTCGGCTCCATGGAGTCAAATGGCTCTTCTGGGTAGTTTTCTCAGATAATAAAAATAGGCAGATCCCATTTTCCACAGCTCTGTGTTGTTGAAGGCCTATATTAAGTGGGTGGTGACAACAAGGTTGCACCCACTTCTCTACCCCCAACTTCTGCAAAACTTGCAGGACAGTTGGCGAAGAGTGCAGCTCCCTTTTCTGACACACATCTGTGTTCTGGGAGAGCTGATATACTTGTAAGTCAACTTGTAAGTTGACAACTAAGTGGCAGTTTCTATCTTTCCAGATTCCTAGGGCAGATGTATTCTGGGTAGATTTGACAAATGGTGAATATTAGCAGATCCTACCTTCCCTGTGTCTGAGCTAAAAACAAATCCACAGCTAACATCATACTAAATTGTGAAAAGCTGAAAGCTTTTTCTTTAAGACAGGAAGAAGATGATGGTCACCTTTGCCACTTCTATTCAATGTATTAATGGAAATGCTAGACAGAGCAATTAGGCAAGAAAAGAAATAAAGGGCATCCAAATCAGAAAGAAAGAAGTAAAATAATTTCTGTTTATAGGTGAGATTATCTTATGTGTGGAAAACCCTAAAGAATCTACAAAAGGTCTGTCAGAGCTAACAAATTCAGCAATGTTTCAGGATACAAAACCAACTTGCAAAATTCAGGTGTATTTCCAAAGAACAGTGAACAATTCAAAAAAGAAATTAAGGAAACAATTATATTTACAATAGCATCAAAAAGAATAGCATACTTAATAAAGTTAAGCAAGGAGGTGAAAGATAGGTACACAGAAAACTATAAAATATTGCTGAAAGAAATTAAAGACCAAAATGCAAAGACATCCTGTTTTCATGGATTAGAAGACTTAATATTGTTATAATGACAATATTATCCAAAACGATCTATGGATTCAATGAAATCCTTATCAGAATCCTAGTGACATTTATGTAGAAATAGAAAAACCAATCCTAAAATTCATATGGAGTCTCAAGAGACCCCTATTAGCCAAAACAATCTGGAAAATGAACAGATTTTCTTATTTGTTCACATTCCTGATTTCAAAGCCCACTACAAAGCAGCAGTAACCAAAAAAATATGCTAGTGACATAAAGACAGACATATAGACTACTGTAACAGATTAGAGAGCCCAGAAGTAAACTATCAAATATATGGTCAACTGATTTTCAACAAGAGTGCCAACCATTCAGTGGAGGAAAAGGACAGTCATTTCAATAAAGGCTGCAAGGATGTCCATCTGCAAAAGAATTAAGTTGGATTTTAAACTTACAAGCATATACAAAAATTGACTCAAAATGGGTCAAAGAACTAAACATAAAAGCAAAAACTATCAAAGTCTTAGAAGAAAACATAGGAGACCATCCTCACGACATTAGATTTTTCAATAAGTTCTTGAATATGATACCAAAAAGCAGAGGCAAAAAAGGGGAAAATAGTTTAATTAGACTTTATCAAAATTAACAACTTGTATGCATCAAATGACACTATCAAGAGAGTGAAAAGACAATCTACAGAATTGAAGAAAATATTTACAATTCATATATCTCATAAAGGATTAATAACAAGAATATATAGACTCCCACAAGTCAAAAATAAACAATCTAGTTACAAAATGGGAAAAATACTTACAAATGATATACAAATGGCCAATAAGCAAATGTAAAAATGCTTAACATCACTAGTCATTAGGGAAATGGAAATGGAAATCAAAACCACAGAGAAATACCACTTCACACCCATTATGGCGGCTATTACTAATAAAATGAAAAATAATGAATGCTGGAGAAATTGGAATCCTTGTACATTGCTTATGGGAATGTAAAATGGTACTGCTCCAATGGAAAATGGTTTTGTGGCTCCTCAAAAAGCTAGACAATTATCATATTATTCAGAAATTCTATTTCTAGGTATATACCCAATGGAATTGAAAGCAAGGACTTGAATAGATGCTTGCATGGCAATGGTGAATGCACTGTTATTTACAATAGCCTAAAGGAGGAAAGAATTCAGATGTCCATCAACGGATGAGTGGAGAAACAAAATACTGTATATACATAGAATGGACTGCTATTTAGACATAAAAAGGAATAAAGTTCTGAAACATGCTATGATATAGATGTACTTTGAAGACATTATGCTAAGAGAAATAAGGTAAGTGAAATAATGCCAGGACAAATATGAAATTATTCTACTTATACGAGGGATCTAGGATAGGTAAATGTGTAGAGACAGAAAGTAGATTAGAAGTTACCAGAGTCTAAGAGGAGGGGAAACAATGAGTTATTACTTATAATGGCTAAAACGTTTCTGTTGGGGTAATGGAAAAGATTTGGAAATGGATAGTGGTAATGGTTATACAACACTGTGAATAAATTAATGCAACTGAATAGTACACTTAAAGATGTTTAAAATGCTAAATTTTATGTTATATGTATTTTACTGCAATAGAAAATTTCCAAAAATTCCAGTACATGCTAGAAATCAAGAATGTCATCAGCTGACCAAAAATATATGGAGTTTCTCCATGATAGATGATCCTGCACTGAAATAAAAGAAATAAACTAAAAAAAATTAAAGGTTGATTGCTGAATCTTCTTATGGAGGTATAAGAACCCAGAAAAGAAGCAAAGATGGATTAGAAGTAACTTTAAATGTGCACAGCAAGTAGGACACATGCACAAAAGAAAGAATTTAGATTTTCACAACAAAGAAATTTAACATGCCATGCTATATCAGAAATAAAAAAGAATTAAAGGAAATTATGATGCCAATGTCTCATTAACTAGAGAATATCTACAAAGAGACAGAATTAAAAAGAACCAAATGAAATTCTGGAGTTGAGGAATACAATATGGAAAAAATCAGTATAAAAGCACAAAAGTACATTTGAAGTGGAAGAATCATCAATGAACTTGAAGATAGATTGAAAGATATTACAAAATATCAAGAGCACAAAGAAAACACAATGATGAAAACTAAACACAGCCTCAGAGAAATGTTAGACATCATTAAGTATACCAATATACCTATATTGAGAGTACTGGATAAAGACAAGAGCAAGAGTAAAACAGAAAAAATAAATTAATAAAATAATAGCTGAAACCCCCCCCCAATTTAATGAAATATATTTATTTACACATCCAAAAAGCTCAAGAGACTCTAAGTAGGATAAACTCAAGGAGATTTATAGTAGAGACGTCACAATACAAATAGAAAGCCATAAAAAAATAGAAAATTTTGGAAACAGAAGGATGAAAAATGATTCATCACTTACAAATAATTTACAATAAGATTAATTGCTGACTTGTCATTAGAAACGACATAAGGCAGATGACAATGGAACAACTGATTGAAAACGATGAAAAGAAAAAATGCTGTCAGAAAACAACCCTAGATGCATCAAACTAACTTAAAAATGAAGGAGGTCAATTTAGGCATGTAAGGAGCTTGAAAGTTGTCTTTCCTGCCCACACAACAAGAAAAAAACTCTGAACCTGAAAATCAACAACTCCTCTTAGATATGTCAGAGAAGTGAGGTCACAGGACACATCATCGCCTCCCAAATTGCAAAGACAGACAGATGGACACAAAGGACTACAATTTACCATAGTAGAAATTCAGGAGAGGGAAAGTATGAGAACCAGGAATAGGGTAGCAGAACTTGAACTTTAATTGATGACTTGCTAGAAGTTCAATGGGGACAAGTTTCAGAGTTAAAAATTCTGAGGAGGCCTAGTCTTGCAGGAGACACCCACACTTCTATGAGTTTTATTACATGGAGTCCTATCAGGTCCTCCTGCAATTGGAGAAAAATCCTCTAATCTTTCCAGCAGTAGGGGAAAAACAAACACTTCCAAATATGCCCAGAACATTCTGTTCATAACAAAGCCTACTCTCAAGAGAAACTACTGTACCAGAGCCTAACCTACTGAGGTTTTTACCAGAGCCTAACAAATCCTGGGAAAGGGAAATATACAACTCCAGCATCCCCTAGCCTTCCTGTCCCACCTAAAGGGGAAAACCAAACAAAAGAAAATTGAGAAGCTTTGTTGATGGAGAACCCATGAGCACAGGCTCACTAAAAAGTTGGCCACATCACAATACTATAGAACACTCTTGGTGCCCCCAAACCTTACCACTGTATCAATAAGGCTTCTACATTATAATACAGGAATGCAACTGAAAGATGGCATCTAACAAGTCTCTAGGAAACTCCAAAGAAACAGGCCAGAAAAAACAAGGACACGGGGGAAACTTTAGCCTCCAATACTGACAACTCCAACAAATAGCAAACACGGACAGACAGGAATAACATCTCACTTTAAAGGCCTATGGCTTCTCTTTACTACAGACCCTGTGGTGCAGGTATTAATAAATACACCAAGAGTAAACAGTTCATCAGAAAAAAAGATAGATCCTGGATAACATTCAAACAACAAAATCCATTAAGTAATTGAAATTGGCAATATTTGTATGATGAAAATCCAAATCACAATTAATGCACATTGAGGCTTTAAAAATAATGGGGATAGATAGGAGTTATAGAGTTGTAACTTCTAAAAGACAGACATAAAAATTTGGGAAAGAAATTTATTATCATTTTTTTAACTTATAGAAAGCCATTTGAGAACACTGTGCATTCTATGACAAACAATAAACTAAGCTCTATTGAAAGTAAAGCTCTAAGCTACTAATAGTTAACAAGAAAATCAACAAAATGTTAAACTTTTCCATTCAAAAAGCTATAGGAATGGCGGTATTTCATTATTTGTCTTTTTGAAGTAGACATTAAGGAGGGCAAGAGAAAAGATGGAACGATAAACATATTAAGTACTTCTTGGGAATATTTTTGGCCTTCATGAAATCACTGCACCACTAATTACACCTACACAAGGTGCTGTGATTTTGAATATGGTTCAGTAGGTTAATTATTATTTAAAAGATTAAATGAAATCATCAGGGTAGTACAGGAAAAAGAAATTTAGGTAAAATAAATGAAATTTCCTCATTGGCATCAGTTAAAAAGTTTAAAGATATCTTCACACTGGGGAAAACACATTTGAAGAGCAAAATAAAATTTTAGAGAAGATAAGATTAAGATAATAGTCTTAAATTCATGAACTAACTAGCAATGTCATGTCGGAATGTTGTTTCATGTCCAAAACTAAAGCAGGATTCCCGCCCCATGCCAACTTTGTAAGTCACTCTCCCTTCTGCCTTTCTTCAAATCAGATTAAGCTCTCCCACATACCTGAAGCTTGGAAATGCTTTAAATCACTGCTTCAGGTTTTGTTAAAAGAATAAGTAGCCCAGTACATTCATATTTATTTAAGTACTCCACTAACACTGCACTTATTTAAAATGATGGGAATCTATGAGAAGTGATAAAGTGTTGATAAAGATTGGACAGATAATTTAATCTCTAGAATGAGGAGAGCACTGTTTTGAGAATTAAATTATACAACATACTTGGTACATAGCAAGAATTTAACAAATATTAGCTCTTATTGTTGTTATACAATAAAATCATTACTCACTCTTTTGTTAAGACAAATGACAGGCCACAGGCTGCAGCCCAGTGTGCAACAGCAGCAGAGACAACCACACAGCAGCCATTTCACATTGACTGGGAGAGCCTTTTTCAAGCACGCATTCACACGGCCAATGCTGGTCTTAAATTCTTCTGGGGCCACCTACAACAAGGGCATAATCTTGAATAGTTTGTGGGCAGTCTTGCACTATTTATCTCTAAACCTGAAGAAAATATTGTCTTATTACAAATACTGTAAGGAATTACACATGTTTAAATACATTTCTTCCTTAGCTTCCCCTATAAATATATATGACATACTCCTGGCTGATATTAGAAAGCAAAATAATACAATTTTGTGTTTACAGAACTTATTTGAATGTTCAAAAACAATCTGAAATTACCAACACTTATATGACAGCAATAAAATTTGTGGTAAAGGATACCCATCGAGCAGTTTTTTCCCAAATATTCTCAATATTAAGGCAATATTGTTTATAGCCTCCACTTACTTTGAACAGAAGTTGAGTATCAATCTATAAACTACCAGAGGTAATGCAATTAAAATTAGACCTTGGCAGTATTCTTGGATTATTTTTAAAAAGGTAACTCTCCAACTTTGTCTCCCTGGAAAACTACGCTAACAAAAGACAGCGAGGAGTGATTGCATTCAAAAACTGGTCTTTTAAAAAATCTTATTTATTTTTAATTAATTAATTAATTTTATTATGATGTTGGTTTATAAAATCCAGCAAATTCAGGTGTACTATTTAACACTAAAGCATATATATATATATATATATATATATATATATATATACACACATATATATATATATATACACACACACACACACACACACACACACACACACATAGATACATATTTATACACATTGCGAAGTGTGTTCACCACCCATAGTTAGATTTCTTTCTGTCAGCACATATTTGACCCCCTTTACCCCATCTACCTCTCCTCCCCACTCTTCCCCGCTGGTAACCACTAGTCTATTGTCCATGTTCATGAGTCTCTGTTTAAAAACTGGTCTTAATAGTCAGCATAAAATGAGCTTGTGACTACTATTAAATGTTGAAAGTTGAAAGGTCCTTATATAAATTTAATATTTTTAATTACTACCTCTATTCCTGTAAGTGGCTGCTTATACGTCTCTGTAAACAATGACAAAGTCAGTACAAAGGCAATAGCATGACAGGCATAATTAAATTTGTACAGAAAATTCTGCCTGAAGGTTATACAATTCAAAAATATACTAAAGATAGTTTGCTTTCAGTGAAATTATAGTTTTGAATCACAAAAATTATTCCCTTCAATTTAGAAAGCCACCAGACTATAAAATCTATGGGGGGGGGACACAGAAAGTCCAGCATCTGGCTGTGCAAGCAAAACTTACAAACTTGTTAGGAAAAAGATGCTGCTGTAAAATAAAAACTGATCAGCATGTTTGGTATCAAAAATATAGAATTTTACAACTTTTCCAAATAAAAATTATACTAATCAATTTAGTACATTTTTGTCTTTTAAAAGACATGTCTTAAAGTCAACACTACAAAACATACACTTATTAGCAGATGTTAGATACATGACCAGAATTCAGCACCATCATGAATAAAATGTTAATTATATTAGCTTTATTAGAGTCATCATTCCACCCAATAAGGTTAATCATTTAACCCATAAATTTGATCGATTCTCTTCCTCATATGTTAACCAACAATAGCTGTGAAATTGTGAAGGTCAAAACTGTATTAACACGTGAAAGTAAACTAATTTTATTCTCCATTTAGATTGTCAGCAATATGACCTAAATACAATCAATGAGTAAAAAGAATTCCAATTAAATTACTAAATTCCAGAGGTAAATATGAAAATAAAAATTAAGAGAACCATGGCTTATAACTGGAACTAAGTAAACACTAACAGGCTAAGCACATTAGACAATAAGTCAAGACCTGGATTCCAGTTACTTATTAGCTGTGAAAAATCCTAGGCAAACTCATTTATTTTTTTCTGACTTTTAGTTTCCCATCTACCAAATGAAAATAAAAGTCTTTGTTTTATATACCTTGCAGATAATGGAAATTATACCTTAGAAAGAACCTCCTGAGTGGAATGCTTTGAAAAAGGAAGTCACGCAGGAATAAAGTGTTTTTTCTTTGTTGCAAAAAAAAGATGTTCTGAAAAACAAGGTACCAAGTTGCTATCTTAAGATTTACCTCTAAAACAGTGATATCTGACTTCTTCCTTACCTAGTGAATCACTGAGCAACCAAATAGAAGTTAAAATGAGGAAAATATGTATTCAGCTCAAATCTGTAATACATTATTATCAATTCACTATAAATTGTGTATCCAGAAACACTAACACATTTGTAAAACATGGCAAATTTTGATATAAACTCATGTATATCATAAGATTATTAAATCCGTGCATTTAAAAATTTAAGTGTTTGTAAACAGAATTTAAATTTTTATTTAAAAAATAAAATTTTAATTTAAATTTTTAAATGTGTACAATTACAGCTTAAAAAAACACATAAAAGAGTGAGGCTAAAGCCAGAAATAAATTAGACCATAAAATAAAACTTGCTTTTTGTTTAAAAATTTATATGCTAGGTACATAACATCTGTTATAAAATATGTCTTTCATTATGCGCTTCTGGAAATGAATTAACAAAAACATTTCTAAAATATGGCAATTTCCCTTCTTCCTCACCAACACTTTACACATTTAACACATATGTCTTGATTTGTACTCTTACCATGTGCAAATTGAAAACTAAAATACTCAAGTTACTAAAAATGAGAATTCAGATTTATAAAAAATAAGTATAGTTGACATACAATTTTATATTAGTTTCAGGTGTACAACACAATGATTTGACAGTTCTATATCTTAAGATGTGCTCACCACACTAAGTCTAGTAATAATCTGCTACCTTGTAAAGTTATCACATTATTATTTACTATATCTCTTCACCTTTTTCAACCACCCCTCCACCTCCTCCCCTCTGCCAACCATCAAATATTTAAACACCATTTAATTGTGGGTCAGAAGCTTTTATTTATTTTCTAAAATTCTATGATTCAGGGAACCCTAAAGATTCCACCAAAAAACTGTTAGAACTGATCAATTAATCCAGTAAAGTAGCACGTTACAAAATAAATATTCAGAAGTCAGTGAAATTTTTAATCAACAATGATGAACTTACAGAAAGAGAAGTTAAGAAAACAATCCCATTTATAACTGCATCAAAACAATAAATATACCTAGGAATCAAATTAACCAAGGAGGTAAAAGACCTGTTCTCAGAAAATTATAAGTCATTTAAAAAAGAAATTGAAGAAGATACAAATAAAAGGAAGCATATACTGTGCTCATGGGTACCAAGAATCAACATTGTTAAAATGGCCATACTACCCAAAGCAATCTATAGATTCAATGCAATCCCTATCAAAATACCATGGCATTTTTCAGAGAGCTAGAACAAATAATCCTAAAAAGCACATGGAACCATAAAAGACCCCAAACAACCATGACAATCTCAAGAAAGAACAACAAGGTTGGAAGTATCACACTACCTGATATCAAACTATAAGGCTACAGTAATCAAAACAGCATAGCACTGGCACAAAAACGGACATATTGATCAATGCAACAGAAAAGAGAACCCAGAAATAATCCACGCCTATACGCTCACTTAATATATGACAAAGGAGGTAAGAATATACAATGGGATAAAGATGGTCTCTTTAATAATTGATGCTAGGAAAACTGGGCCGATACATGCAAAAAAAAAATGAAACTGGATCATCTTCTTATACCATATATAAGAACAGACTCAAAATGGATTAAAGACTTAAATGTAAGACCTGAAACTATAAAACTTCTAGAAGAAAACATAGGCAATAATCTCTCTGATATTGCTATTAGTATTTTCTTTTCAGACATATCTTCTCGAGCAAGGGAGACAGAAGAAAAAATAAACAAAAGAGACTCCATCAAACTAATAAGTTTCTGCACAGCAAAGAAAACCATCAATGAAACAAAAAGACAACCTATTAAATGGGAGAAGGTATTTGCCTATGATACATCTGATAAGGGGTTAATATCCAAAATATATAAAGAATTTATACAATTCAACAACAACAACAAAAACAATCCAATTAAAAAATGGGAAGATTCAAATAGATATTTATCCAAAGAGTAAATACAGATGGCCAACAGACATGTGAAGAGATACTCAAGGTCATTAATAATGAGAAAAATTCAACTTAAAACTACAATGAGATATCGCCTCATACTTGTCAGAATGGCTGTCATCAATAAACCAAAGAACAAGTGTTGGTGAGAATGTGGAGCAAAGGGAACCCTCGTGCACTGTTGGTGGGATTACAAATGGGTACAGCCACTATGGAAAACAGTATGGAGGTTTCTCAAAAAATTAAATATGGATATACCTTTTGACCCAGCAATCGCATTTCTGGGTATTTATCCAAAAAATACTAAAACAATAATTAAAAAGGATCTATGCACTCCAATATTCATGGCAGCACTATTTACAATAGCCAAAATATGGAAGCAACCTAAATGCCCATCAACAGACGACTGGATAAAGAAGTTATGGTTCATATATACAATGAAGTATTACTTAGCCATTAAAAAAAATGAAATCCTACCATTTTCAATGACATGGATGGACCTAGAGGTTATTATGCTGAGTAAAATAAGTCAGACAGAAAGATAAATACCATATGATTTCACTTAAGTGTGGAATCTAAGGAAAAAGAATGAACTAATCAAAAACAGGCTCACAAATATAGAGGACAATCTGACCATGGCCAGAGAGGAGAAAGGTGAGGGGCTGGAGGAATGGGGTGAAGAGTTAAATTCATAGTTGAAAGATGGTCACAGGGATAAGGACTGCAGTCAGCAGTAATGTAATGGCTAGGTGGAGGCCAGAGGAGAGAAAGAGCGATTTAGGGAGTCGTTTTACAAACTATATAAATGTCTAATCAATGTACTGTATACTTGAAACTAATAATTAAATTAAAAATTTTAAAAATTCCATGGTTCTTTCATTTTCTGGTCACCAGAATCTGTGTGTATACACCTTTTTGATATTTTCTATCATGAGAGGAGGAGTTATCTTTACTGAAATGGTGGAAACAATATTTTCTGCACTTAATATAAAAGATTACCTTTTAATTTATGTTTAAAGCATTAACACAGAACAAGCACAAAATTAATACCAAGCCACAGAGCTTGTCAAAATGGTTTTTGAGGTTTTTCTGAATGCACTCTGCAATTTTGCTTAGTTGAGGCATGAAAACTGTGGAATCCCATTCTTGCAAAAATTTTTTGTTTCTTCCTCTCAGTTACCAGAAAAGCCTTTTAATAATGCAAATTAACCTATACAAAAGAAACAGGAGAGAAATTACCCCATGAAAGAGAAAGTGAATACACCTTAGCCGCCACCAGGTGAAGGTTGGCAACTGAGTATTTTGTAATACAATGGCTTTTCTCTTTCTTCATCTGCATTTCCTCTAGTGGCAAACATGTGCAAATAACCTTTTGCCGCAGTCAGAGCATTACTTTTGCAAGAGGTGTTTGCAAAGCTTCAAATCCTAGGAAGTCTTTGACTATTGAACCTCAATATTACAATGTAGAGGAACTGGGGAACAAAAATGTGATAATTTATTGCAGTGAGTCCAACTGTAGAAGCTCAAACAATCTAAAAGTCAGAAAAATGTCTAACACCAAAACCTTGACTTTTTTGATATATAACAAATCAGATCAAAGGAGGGATATAAAATTAAACAATAACTTTGTTCACTCCAAAAACACTGGAAATTACTGAACTAAGTAAAAACAATTATGACGGCTGAGAAAAAAAGGCAAAACGGTAAAAACTGAACCAATAAACAAATAATGGGTGGCATAAACCGACAATGAAAAACAGTTATAGGCTAGTAGTCATGGAGACAGATTTCAGTCACTAAGGACACAGGCTCCAAATACCCTGGCCTCTTATTATTAAGTTTCATTATCAGTGAGTCAAACATTTTTCCATAACACTGAGTAAGCCATAAAATAATGCTTTTAGAATTGACAACTTCAAAGCAAACTCTCACTTACCTTTCCTGTTAGAACCGAGGGAAATTCAGTATCAAACTTGTTGCTCAAGCCAAACCTTAAAAACAAAGAACAAAATATATTGTACACAGCACATTTAACTCTCCCAGTTTCGAAAAGAAATTACAAAGCATTTTTCTTTTGCTGTTGTGATTTTAAAAACATGTCCTAAAAATAATTTTATGACTATTAATCCAAATTAACAGTAAAAGAAACTTAAAGAACAAATGTTAAAGTGAGATTCTAACTAGATCCATGACATGGATTAAAAATAATCAATTAGAGAAAAATACTGACATAGAGCTGGAATATGTTTGACTAAAATGGTTCCTTTAAACGCCATTTTAGTTGAGAACTACTGGAAATGGCCGATGTTTGAAATGGCTGACGGGGAGTATGTGAGAGTGGATTACACTATATTTCCTACTTTTGTGCATTTATGAAAATTTTCCAAATAAAAACTAATAAAACCTCTGGAATGATAGAATTTTGACAACTTATGATCAATTACTATTCAGAAACTCAAAAATTGATCCCTATGATATAATATATATTACACATATATATATTCAACCAATTTTGAGACAATAAATCCCAACCTTGAAAGTTCTGACTCTTCAAGTATGTTGATTTAAATCTGTACTAGGATGTCAAAATGAATTTTGTAACCCTTCATTCACTTACTTGTGGATTTCAGAAGGCATATAACAAAAGTCCATTCCTACATGTTATGTTATATATCATACTTACAACAATTTTATGTTAGTGATTGATGGGTTATAAGCAAAAAAGAAAAAGACACTAACATTTACTGAAAATGTCTTGTTGAAGTAGGCAGTAATAGCAATAGTTACCAGTAACTATCAACTTTCCATGGGCTAGATACTGTACCAGGTAAGTACATCTAGACTTTATAACCCTGCAAGAAAGAGGTATTGTCACCCTAGTTTTATAGACAAAAAAGCTGAGAGTCAGAAAAATTTTTTTCAAAAAGTAATCACTTAAATGACTTGCCCAAAATGATATATCTAGTAAGGGGGAATCAAAATTTAAATGATGATCCTTAAGTTCTTTTTGCCCTATTTTATGCTTGAGAACAGACACTGTTTATTTACCTTATTATCTTCCAGCACTAGCATAATATAATACAGTAGATGTTTAATAAAAGGTTGTTAAATAATAACCTACTGTACTGATTTATGGCATTTTGGTCTTGGGATCACTGTAAAGACATGGTAAGAATCTAATGTCCTACTAAAAACTATGTGAAACTAACATATTTTCCTTGTATTATTTATGCTAATAGCTTATCAAGGACACAAACAAGTCTTAAACACAAAGACTCTCTATACTTAGCAGCTAGGCACATATCTGTGCATAAAAATACTACACCTGTATGTATAAAATGCATTTTAAAACAACAAATTCTATATTTTAAAACAGTTGAGAAAATTAATTAGCAATTATAAAAATAATTTAACTTCATTAAAAACATACTCCATTACTTCCCTAGGTGTCTATCCATGCAATGAGGGCATAATAGTCTCATAACAACATTTCCTTTAAATTTATACATAGGCACAAGAGTACAGCCGAATTTAAAGACAACAGAGTATACCCCTGTATATGAATTTTTATGGCAACTTTCATACACTGTTTGAGAAACTGACATTCTTTTATATATTTGCAATTATGTACTAACTCAGCAATCAATAACATGACAAATATTTAATAGAGCAAGAAATATATTTCATTTAAATCATATTTAGCTAAAAAGTGACTTTGTCACAAATAAAAAAGATATAATTTAATTCATTATTGCACAAAGAGTGAATTTTTATTGTGTAAGAAAGAAATACATGCAGGTTTCATTTTAGAAAGTACACATAATACATTTTAAGGTAGAGCTCCAATTCCATATCTTGTCTAAGTGTCTTTTAGATGCTATGGCAATATGTTCCTCCTTCCATTAGATTGCTGACACTTTAATAATAATAGCACAAGTCAAATATGTCTACAATTAAAATGATATCTTTAATTGAAATTGGCTGCCCCTTTTAAATTGCTCATCTCTATCAATGGCACATTGACTCTCCTAACCTAGACTCTGGTATTGTTTTTTGCATGTTGCTTATAGTCTGGCAGTCCCAAGTCCTGTTATCTGTTCCTTTGAAATCATTCTCATTAAGGCTCCTTTCATTTGAGTGCCACTGCCATGTTGGCTCTCATCTTTGCTCATGTGGTTCCTCCTGTTCCCCCTCCCCAGTTTAAATCTTATGCAGACTTCTAGGCTCAAGTCAAGTCCAACCCTTGCTGTAATGCCTTGAATGGTCAAACCTTTATGGATTCCCCTTTACTCTGAACACTCACAGGCACTTCTAATATGTACTATACAATTTCATAGTTACCAAATATTTTTTTTTATTCTTTGCTGTTCCACACCATGATCTTAGAGGTGATTTTTCTGTTAGCTTTGTAAAACAAGGCCTGTACTTTGTTTTTCTGTATGCTTCACAGTGCTTTACTAGCCCAGTGCTCAAGTCCTCAAGAAATACTTGGTATATTTACATTACTCATTTTCTACTCTAATATAAAAAGAGATTCTCTTTTCCAAAAAAGTAGAGTAGAAATGGTAAGGAAAGTATCATTTTACTTCTTAAAATACTCCTTTATGGCTTATATACATCTTTCAAAATGTATAAAGACAGGCAAACTAGATCCAATATACTTTCATAATTTGGGCTAAAAGACTACTTAACTCAAATAACCTTACACACAACATTTCACTCAACATTAGAACAATGTTGAAATGACTGCTGCTGAATAAACACCTCAGTGATAGACATTATTAGCAAGGATGTGGGGTTCTTCAGCATAAGACACACGGGCACTTGGGAAGTGCTCACACTGTCATTTTACTGGCTTCATTAAATATAGAGCCTATTATGTGTTTGAAGTGGAAGCAGCTGGTGGTTTTCAATGACTGTATTTTATTTTTCAATTTTTATGTAATAACTTCATTTCAATTTTAATGAGAAATTTTATAAATGCTTGAGAATGACTCACCTATCATCTTTACTAACTTCTATACAGGTGTACTATCAAGGGTAAATATCTATATATATATTAAGTAATATGAAGAATGTTATTAATGTTCACAAAAAAATCTCATGAGATGTAATTTTCTAATACACTGGATCCAAATATTTATCCTAAAAATTTCAAGAAGTAAAGTAATAGATACTGTTATATCACTCAGATGAATAGTATTTCTGAAATACTTAATGCTTCCAAAAGACATTTAATCCTTTCTGTTCCTAGAACCTCTAATCAGTGGGAGTTTATTTACCCATATATTTTTTTGAAATTTGGAAAAAGATCCCCAAATATGCATTTATGATCATCATCTCAGAGCTGGAATTACAATTATTTTGGTTAAGTAATTCTATTTCTTAAGGAATTATAATTAATTGCATGTTGAAAAATTAACACCTTGTTAAAATAACTAGAAAGCTAACAAGAACATATAAGATGGGTATTCTGACATATAAGGGTTTGCTTATCAACACTTTTGAGAGGTAAGGCTCTGCCATACCCCACAACATCTGGACTGGTGATATTATTGTACCCATATAGATCTATGCTCAGAAACACAAGTACTCTCCATGATTCAACTAATTAGTATTTGTTGAGGGCCTATAACATAGTATGCACTGTGGTGGGTATACTGAGTATCATTAAAGTGAACCAATATTCAACTCACTTTTATTGTCTACTTCAGAGCAGGCACTGAGAGTTCAGAGGGAAGCAGAAATTGTTCCTGCTACTGAGGTTTATAATTTAGTGGGAGCAGAGAAGACTTGCAGGAGTTGGTGACATATGGTGGGGTGAGGGCAGTGGGTAGAATAGTAGATGAAGGCCCCATCTGGAGCAGAAGCAAAGAGATAAGAAACAGCATGTTATAAACAGGAAAATATAAGAAGGGAAAATGTCAGGAGATTAGGCTGATAGATTAGTAGGGTCCAGTTTTATCTGCTATGTTATAGAGTTTAGATTCTATCCTGCAGGTGAAGGGAAAATTTCAGAATACTCTTAAGTGGGAAAGTGTTATCTCAATCAAGCAGTGGGCTGGATAGATGTGAAGGTGACAAGGGTGAAGGCAAGATTACTAGTGAGTATGGTGAAAGGGGCCTGAATCTAGGAATTGGTGGTAGGGAGGAAAAGAAAAGTTTAGGTCATATATTGTGAATACCTGCTGATTGCTTAGCTATGAGAACTGTAAGTTGGAATGAGGAACCAAGGATGAATAATGGGATCAGTGAGCGTACATTTAACTAAGATGAAGACTACAGAAAATAGGAGCACTTTTTGAGGGGTTGGGATGGGGGTGTGAGGGTATGTGTATGGGGGAGAATATGTTTTGAATATGTTGAATTTAAAATAACAGTGGGCCAGAAGGTGAGGAAGAGCAGAAAAGAGTCTGAACAGAGTCTGGTACAGAGATACATATTTGACAGACATCAGATAATTGAAACCATGAAAGTCAAGATGAGGCCATCTTGGGAGAGTAGGGAATGAGAAGAATAACAAGCTGAGAACAAAACCCTGGAGATCACTGGTATTCAAAGGGCAAGAGAGGAAAAGAATGAATGAGGCAGTTAAGGAATAGCCAGAAAAATACAAGGAGAACCAGGAGACTGAAGTTGCTAAAGAATTCCTAGGTTTGTTTGACTGGAAAATGTTTTTTTTTTAATTAGAATTTAAATACCTTTAGGTAAAACATATGTTCCAGTTCAACTAAGGTCTCATTATTACTCATGCTGCATCATTTTCTGTGACCTGTCTTGCCTCTGAAGGTTTGTGTGTTTGTGATCCCTAGAGTAGAAGCCTCTAGGAAATAGGGAGCCATATGCAGTCATAGGGACCAGAAATATGGGGAACAAAAGATGCCCACTAATTTAGCAACAAGACAGTCATGGGGTCTTAACAAGCTCAAGTCATGGTGGCAGGATTCAGATTACAGAGGGGCAAAGAAGAAATAGATATAGTGAATGAAGCTACTCTTAAGAAATTTGGAGAAGGGAGGGAGACTAGACAGTATCTAAAGGGCAATGTAGGTCTGGGAATGTTTTTGTTTTATTTTTGTTTTGAAAGAATTAGACTCTGACTATGTTTACAAGCTGAGACAGTAGAGAGGCAGAGAGGAG
This sequence comes from Macroglossus sobrinus, assembly GCA_004027375.1. Lineage (NCBI taxonomy): Eukaryota > Metazoa > Chordata > Mammalia > Chiroptera > Pteropodidae > Macroglossus > Macroglossus sobrinus. Next base: position 9,480 of record PVKZ01004643.1, on the reverse strand, counting down.
TCATGCTATAGAGAGACAGGCTGCCTGATGGAGCAAGATCTGGGTGGAGGCTGGAAGAGAAGTGTATGGAAAGCACAAGTGGAGGGATGAGCTTTGGACAAGTGGAAAGACTTCTTGACCTCAGATGCTGGAGGAAGAAAGCACAGGAATTCAGACCTAATTAAGATCCAATGCAGGTTTTTCAGCAGGAAAGTGACATGATTAAACTGTGTTTTAAGAAAATTAGTTTGGCACAAGCATGCAGGATAGATTAGAGTGGGGAGAGGTGGCAGACTGCAGCAATAATTCAAGCAGGAGATGATGGCAACTCAAACCAGAATGGTGCCAGTAGAAATGGAGAAAATAAAAAATCTAATAGACATCTCAAAATATAAGATGACATAATTCTGGAAGAGTTGGGCATAGGACAAATCAAGGAGAATGAAGAGTTTAAATGACTCAAGGATTTGAAATCCTTGACCCCAGAAGATTAGGATAATGGTATCGATCAAGAATAGGGCAACTGAAATGCACAACAATGTGGCGAGGGAAAGTGTTGGGTTTAAGATATAGAGTCTGACATGATAGTTCTCAAATTTTAAACTGAAAAGAAACAAAATTCCCCATGGCATAAATGACTGCATAGAGAATGTAGAAAAATTAGATGTGGGAAATAAGAAGAAATATTTTGTTCAGATAGGGTAACTCTAATACTCCCATGCCAGAAAAAAAAATCAAACAAAAGCTGATATTTTAGATTTATCAGATTTAGATTAACTGTTTCCTAAGGATGTTACTTTACGTGATATAAAGAAGGTTTTGCTACCATAGAAAGACCAGAGTCTCAGGTCTAGTAAAACTTTCTCCTAAATACTTAATCTTTATAAAAGTCTCAGACATTTGACATCAAATGTGTTTTCTAGGTGAAAGAATATGTGCAATACAACTATTTTGTTGTTTTTTTTTTTGAGCGAGGCAACCCTTGGTTAACCTCACAGATTGCAAAGACCTTGTCAGTTTACAATCCCTTATTTTTTATTTTTTAATTTATTTTTTTTACGTCTATAGCACTTAGTCTTCCTAGGTGGTCTCCCATCCAAGTACTAACAAGCCTGACCCTGCTTAGTTTCCAAGATCAGAGAGGATCAGGTTTGTTCAAGATAGCATGGCTGTAGAACAATACAATTAAATGATTGTCCAAACTATATAAATTTGTTAGTGGTTCAATTTTTGATTTGCTGCTTTTCAGGTTTTGGCTTAAACTGATACCAAAAGTTTGTATCAGCAGCACTATTTCATACTCCTAATTCCAGAATTTTTAAGTTGAGAGGGACATTAAACCTATCACAAGGGCCTAGGCTTGGAAATATCAGCGCTTTGCTTTTAACTGAAAACAGATTGGTAAGTACCTCACCATGGTAGTCTGAAGAGAGGAATGGAACCATAAGTAAGTTTCACGGAACTTAAATTTCGTCTCCTTGATCCTTCTCTGGTCCCTGAATTTTAGGAAATAATGAGGGGGAGGAGTGTTGGAATATAAAACACGGACTGGAATAAAAACATTTTTCTGTTAAGTCATGTAAAATAAGCTGCATGAAAGTAACCTTTGGCGCCAAATTATCGTTAGTTTGAGTCATAAAATGGCTTCCTAGTGACGAAAGGAAAACAGAGCGGAAAGATGGCGTCTCATCTCGTCTCGTCATTGTGTGCTATGCGCAAAATATTTGGACCAAGAAAAACTGTGTTAAAATTGCCTAACCAGAAACTGGGTCTAAAAGCGCATCCAAACACTTCCACAATTTCCAAAAATTTCCTAATACATTTCATGCGAAGATCACAAAAGCATATTAAAATTAAAATACTCCACATGGTAAAATTAAAAGGTAAAATGGCGGGGGACATGGCGCACGGTATAATTTCAGACAATAGAAAGTCAATTGAAAGTCAAAGGGATAAGGAAGCCATTTGCAAAATTTGAGACAACGTGGGTTGGAAAAAATGGCTCCATCTTGTAAGTGCAGTAAAAGATAGCATAGTTAAGAGGAAGAACTTCCAAATATTAATAGCCAAGCACATAAAAACGAGAAAGTGCACCTCAGGACACAGAGAAACACTAACATTTCTTACGCTTTGTAATTAATATGGCATCAGGTCTATCCCACTTTAATTTTCTCAAATATTAGCCAAGAATTCATTTTTTAAAAAAGTCACTCAGCATCAATTTTCAAGAAATCATCTTTAGGTGCTGGGGAAGTGATTTCCACATATATATATATATATTTAACGTTTACATATTTCATGTTAAGGCATAGAAAATCTCCTGGAGATTTTCTTAAATAATCTGAAATAATCTGAGCTGAAAGGCTTTAGAGACCATTTACCTGAAATAAGTCATTTTAGAGACGGAGAAATGAAAGTAAAGAAATGGGAAGTCATCTGAGTAATGCCACAGGACCAGTAAGAAACAAAAGTGGAAATAAGATTCAAGAGTCCTCACTGTAAATTCATTGCCATTTGCACTTTTCCTAGCTATCTTGATATTTAGGGAATATCAGAGTGAGGGTGATTAAGACATGACATGGAAAGGAGAAGTGCATTCTTTTATGTAAGGATTGGAGAGGGAGAATGGAAAGATGAATATGTGGGTGAGTGAGTATTCTATGTTACTATCCACGAAATACATCATGTTTCTGTTTTGAAGAATCCAAGTATAGGAGTTGGCACATGTCAGAGCAGTAACCTTAGCAGCAAAGAATCCTCTGGTACACGCTGCAGATGAAAGACTATTCACTTGCTAGCACACACAGAGAAGCAAGGAGACTCGCTGGCACTGCAATCCCCCTGGCTGCCAAAGCTTTCACTTACTCTCTACCTGGCAGTGGTGCATCAGATTTGCATGTCACTTCCTTTACACCTGTCTCTCTCGCTTTTTTTCTATTTAGACCAGGTGTCCTTTTGTAACTGTATTCTTCAGCCAGCCCTCCCCCACGCCACAGGCCCCACTTGATCACCTTCTCCTTTCTCTGTTGCCAAATTTCAGCGTTTTAAAACCCCACGGCCCCCTCTCGCTTACACGGTGATGTGGCCGGCGCCTCGTACCAATACAGGGTCGGGGGCGTATCGCCGCAGATGCTCCTCGCTCACTACTCGAGGCGGCGGCGGCACGTCCTCCTCCTCCTCTTCCTCGTCTTCATCTTCCTCCTCGTCGTCCGGCCCTGATACCGACGACGACGGCGACGATGACGACGTTGCCGCTTCTTCCTCCTCTTCCTCCTCCTCCTCTTCCTCCAGTTCCGAGATGGTGTCGAACTCCGCCATGTTAGGCAGCAGGATGCTCATCACGTGACCCTCTCAATCACCGCCCTCACGTAGAACAGTTGGAACCTGCTTGCTGCTAGAAAAGGAGGGGTAGCAAAATGGAGAGAAAGGGGAGTATGGTAGGGACAGCATTTGAGGAGATGCGCCTGCGTGTTGGGGCAGACGGGGTGCGGGTTTAGAGGCGCGGGCTCGAGAGGGGCAAAGCGCTGTACGCTTGCGCGGCTGCAAACGCAGCCAGGAGTTGCACTTGAACTGCATGGAGTTATCGAGCTGCGCTCCCTACCTGCTGATATTAATACTGCTCTTTGGCCCTCTGCGACTTGAATCCGAGGGACTTACTTCCTATTCATTAATACTGACAATTGTTGCCCACTCCCTCCCCTCCCCCCAGTGTAAAGAAAATATATTCTCTTAAACTGAGGCTCAAACTTCCAAATATCTCAAGGTAGATACCAATTTCTTAAGTTTATTTAGCATTACTGTCTAAAATGCTTTAGCATCCCAGCTTTGCCACACACTAGAATGCAATTTTATTAATATTTTACCGAAGAGGAGACTTTCTATAACTATCCCTCTTCCTACCATGTACGACTGAGGACTGTCGCACCTAAGGAGACTATGTACATTCCTCATTTAATACTTCACAACCCTACAAGATATGTGCTATGGTCACCTTATTTTACACAAGGAAAACCTGCATGAACAGAGAATAACGAACCTGTCCAACGTCATGAGTTTGCTAAATACCGGTCCTCATTTTAAAGTTAGAACTTTCCTCTCATTCCAAAATCCCAGTACTGTTAACCGAAGGTTGATGCTGAGTTGCTGGGGCGACCTTTGGAGGGTGCTGCCTTTTGGGCTGTTTCTTGAAAGATGTTTGAATTCTGGAGGTTTGTTGAGGGGATTATAGAGTTGAGTAGGGGGTAAAGGGACTATTGGAACCTAAATAAACAGTTACATCATCTATTTTCTATATACTGAATCACATTCTTATACATATAATATCTCAGTTAATCCTTAATCCTATGACATACACATCATAGCTATTTAGTATATGAGACAACAGAGTCTCAGGAACTTTAAATAATTTATTAAGGTCTATTATGACCTTTTCTCCAAAAGTTTCCGCTTCGAGAATTCTATCATGTCTTCTTCATACTCACTAAAATTCTGTACAGATCATATATTTTGACTTTCCAATCCATGTCTCAAACTATGTCATACTTGGCAGCAGCACAAAAACCCATGTCATAATTCAGGAATCATTAAGACTGTAAACTCACATATTTGCTAACAAATAAATCAAATACTGTAACCCACGTAATCTAATATCGGCTTCACTAATCTTTCCTGCTACACTGTAGCTGCATTCCAATTATATGGTCAGACAGCGGAAACAGACATGGCTGCACTTTAATTTAGGGTGAACTTTACATTAGCAGTACAACAGTATAAACAAAACATTTAGGATACATGAGGGAGGAAGAAATTAATTCTATAAGAGCTATGATCAAAACATCATCATTTCAAGGAGTTTCTGTTACCAAAATGAAAAAAAAATTTCTTGTACTCAAAATCTTATTTATTTAACAACTTAAAAAATAAGTTCTAATTCTACAAATAAGCAGGAAAATTTAGTTTTTTAATAGTATATAGAATTTTTTCTACCAGTCAGAAATTATAATTAAAGATGGAACTTTAAAACATTTTATAACAGTCTTGGCAAGACATACATAATATATCTGCCTTTCTTAGGTATTAATAAATAACATGTTCTATGTCATTTATGAGAGTGACATACTTTAAACTTAAGGTCAATTTAATTTTCTACACCAGTTAATCTCTTTCAAAAAGTGAAAAAGTTATAGGTGCACTAAAAATTTTCCAAACTTGTTATATCATTCATAAAGGTCCATTAAGTCAACGTCTAGAGTGAAGTATTTTGCTGGTACTTTCTTTTTTTCATCACTCAGGAATAACCTAAGAAGGAATATTCGAAGGAAAAGAGTTTAAAGGGTGGATTTTGTGAGGAGCTACTGGAACTATAATAGCTGTGAGGGATGGGAGAGGGACACAAGGAAGGGGGATATTCTGCCAAAATGGAAAGAGATCCCCAACATTTAGTCAAATGTTAAAAAAAGACAAAGCAGTTTAGGGGAGTGCTATGCTTGGGGAAACTCACAAGTCTAGTCTAATCTATTCATCTGTTTTTCTGAATATACAGTGTGTTGAAAAGGCATATATGATTGCAAACGTAATTTGTTTTGCTGAGCTATAGGAGATTTTGGAATTGGACAAGCTGAGAAAAATACATTTTGTCAGTAAACAAGAGAAGCAACATAATTTTTCTTTTTTCTTTTTCAATTGCATTTGACATTCAGTATTATTTTGCATTAGTTTCAGGTGTACACCATAGTGGTTAAACATTTATATAATTTATGAAGTGATCCCCCAATAAGTCTGCTACCCACATGGAACCATACACGGTTATTACAATACTATTCACTATATTCCCTGTGCTGTACTTCACATCCCTCTAATTTCCAACTACCAATTTGTACTTCTTAATCCCTTCCCCTTTTTCACCCAGCCGCCAATCCCCCTCCCACCTGGTGACCATCAGTTTGTCCTCTGTATCTATGAGTTTGTTTCTGTTTTGTTTGTTCTTTAGATTCCACATAGAAATGAAATTATATGGTATTTGCCTTTCTCTCTCCGATTTATTTCACTTAGCATAACCCGACTCTTAATTCTGTTCAATTGGTATGTATATCTGTCTTCATGTCAACACCACGCCATCTTGTATACTATAGTTGTTTTTAAGTTTTTAAATCGGAACATGTCCAATGTTACCCCAATACACTTGATTAAAATAAATAAATAAATAAATAAATAAATAAATAAATCGGAACATGTGAGCCAGGAAATTTGCTCCTATTTAGTACTGCTTTGGTTTCCCCATGTCTTTCACTTTTCCACATAATTTTTAGAATCATTTCATCAATTTCTTCCTAGGAATGCCAGCTGGAATTCTGATAGAAATGACATTGAATCTGTAGAGTAATTTGAGAGTTTGCCAATTTAACAATATTAAGTCTTCTGATCCATAAACATGGGATAGCTCTCCATTTATTTATTCTATTTTATTTTACTATTTTTTAAATTTATGTAATAATAATTATTACTTTTAAAATTAATTTATTTTTTATGGTGACATTGGTTAATGAAATTTAATAAGTTTCAGCTGTACACTTTAACAGTAAGGCATGTATATATTCACACTGTATCTTCACCTCTCATGGATTTCTTTCTGTCACCACATATTTGACTACTTACCCCATCTAGCTCCCCACTCCCTAAAACCCCCTCCCTTCTGGTAACCACTAGTCTATTGTCCATGTCCATGAGTCTCTGTTTGCTTGTCCTATTCATTTGTTGCTTTTATTTTATTTTTTATTTATTATTATTTTTGAAAACAAAGATATTTTTATTCGTTGTATAATGTAACGATTTTAAATTTCTTAATGTTTTTGCTAAATGGCAGATGTAACAATTACTGATAATATAGTTTTAATTATGAAGTGATAATTTCTATCTGTTTATCAAGAATACCCTTGAGGATAAAATGTGAACATTTTATATATGTGTGGTATAGGTGTAAAAGTGTATGTAAAATTTTTATTTTTATTTATTTTTATTTTATTTTATTATTTTAAAAAATTCATTGATTAATTATTTATTTAAATGGAAGAAATTACTTAATTTTTTTCCCTCTCTACCTCCCTACTCTTCCCATCCCTTACCCTTTGGTAACTACTAGTTCATTGTCCATGTCCCTGAGTCTCTGTTTGTTGGTCCTGTTCATTTGTTGCTTTTAGGTTTATATCCCACATATAAGTGATGTCATGTGATTTTCAACTTTTTCTGTCTAGCTTATTTCACTTAGCATGATTATCTCAATGTCCATCTATGTTGTCACAAATAGTAGTATTTCATCTTTTTTGACGGCTGAGTAATATTCCATTGTATATATGGACCACTGCTTCTTTATCCAATCATCTATCATAGGACACTTCAGTTGCTTCCATGTCCTGGCCACTGTGAATAATGCTGCTATGAACATTGGTGTGCAAATATCTTTATGCATTTGGGTTTTCAAGTCTTTAGGGTAAATACCCAGTAGAGGGAGGGATTGCTGGATCGAATGGTAGATCAATTCTTAGTTTTGTGAGGAACCTCCATACTGTTTTCCATAGTGGCCGTACCAATTTGCAGTCTCACCAGCAGTGAATGAGGGTTTCTTTTTCTCCGCATCCTCTCCAGCATTTGTTATTACTTGTCCTGTTGATTATAGCTATTTTAACAGATGAGAGATGGTACTTCATTTTGGTTTTTATATGCATTTCCCTAATAGCTAGTGATGTCGAGCGTCTTTTCAAATATTCGTTGGCCATTTGTATGTCCTCTAGGGAGAAGTGTCTGTTCAGGTCCTTCGTCTTTTCAAATATTTGTTGGCCATTTGTATGTCCTCTAGGGAGAAGTGTCTGTTCAGGTCCTTTGTCTATTTTTTAAATTGGATTTTTTTGTTTGTTTGTTATTGAGTTGTGTGAGTTCTTTGTATATTTTGAATATTAGGCCCTAATCGGAGGCGTCACTTACAAATATATTTTCCCATTCAGGTGGTTGTCTCTTTACCTTGGTGACTGTTTCTTTTTCTGAGCAGAAGCTTTTTAGTTTGATGTAGTCCTATTTATTTATTTTTGCTTTTACTCCTCTTGCCTTTGAGGTCAAATTCATAAAATTCTCTTTAAGTCCAAGGTCCATGAGTTTAGTTCCTATGTTTTCTTCTATGCAATTTATCATTTCGGGGCTTATATTCAGGTCCTTAATCCATTTTGAGTTAATTTTGGTGTGTGGTGATAGACAACAGTCTAGTTTCATTCTTTTGCAGGTGGCTTTCTAGTTTTCCCAGCACCATTTATTGAAGAGGTTTTCCTTTCTCCACTGTATGTTTTTGGCTTTTTGTTGTTGTTGTTGAAAATTATTTGCCCATATAAATATGGGTTTAAGTCTGGACTCTTGATTCTGTTCAACTGGTCCATTTGTCTGTTTTGTGCTTCCATACAAAAATCTGATGATTTTTTATTCTATTTCTTTAAAGAATGCTGATGGGATTTTGTATATTGCTTTAGGTAATAAGGTCATATTAACTATGTTGATTCTTCCAATCTAAGAACACAGAATATCTTTTCATTTTTTTGTATCTTCTTTGACTTCTTTTAAAAGGTCTTATAGTTTTCATTATATAGGTCCTTCACATGTTAGATTTATTCCTAGGTATTTTATTCTTTTTGTTGAAATTGCAAAAGCAATTAATTTTTTTCTACTTTTTTCTGGCTCTTCATTATTCAAGTATAGGAATGCCATGTATTTTTGAACATTGAATCCAGAAACTTTACTGTATTTGCTTATTGTTTCCAGTAGTGTTCTTGTGGAGTCTTTCGGGTTTTCTATGTAGAGAATCATGTCATCCGCAAATAGTGACAATTTGACTTCTTTGTTTCCTATTTGAATACCTTTTATCTCTTTCTCTCATTTGATTGTACTCGCTAGGTCCAATGTTACACTGAGTAACAGTGGTGATAGTGGACAGTCTCGCCTTATTCCTGGCCTTAGAGGGCAGGTTTTTAGTTTTTCACCATTAAGTGTAATGTTGGCTGAGGGTTTGTCATGTTAGCCTTTATTATGTTAAGGGACTTTCCTCCTATACCGATTTTATTAAGTGTTTTGATGATACATGGGTGCTGTATCTTGTCGAAAGCTTTTTCTGCATCTATTGACATGATCATATGATTCTTATTTTTTAATTTGTTTATGTGATAATATTAGTGTCAACTTTGCCTCCTCTTCTATTTTTTGGAAGAGTTGAGCAGAATAAGTTTTAAATCCTCTTTGAATGTTTAGTAGAATTCACTGGTGAAGCCAGGTTTTTGATGATTGTTTCAATTTCCGCATTGCTGATCGGTCTATTTAGATTTTCCAGATCGTCTTGATTCAGTCTAGAAAGATTGTATTTTTCTAAGTACTGGTCCATTTCTTCTAGGTTATCAAATTTGGTGTTATAAATTTTTCATAGTATTCTTGTACGATCCTTTGTATTTCTGTGATGCCAGTTGTAATTTC
>PVKZ01004642.1:0-75475 GCA_004027375.1 Macroglossus sobrinus | reverse complement strand
GGAAAAATTTAACCTTAGTTGCCAGAGGAACTGGTCAGAGTTTTGCTGATGTGTTTTTCTCTGTTCATTTCTTCCCTCCCTGTTCCCTCACATCTTCCTGTCCTTTATTAAGATCTGATCCCTTACAATGACTACCAGCACTGAGGTGGAGCTCTTCTATGCTGGGAAATTGGCTATGGATACAGAACTGTCCTGTTGACCACCAGCAGGTGGTTCGACAATGGGTGCTCAGCTTCCCTGCCTCACCTGTCTGCCCACTGTCACATGTCTTTGCCCTCCCTGCTCCTGACATACACAGTGTTAATACCAAAAATTAACCAAATTACATATGTCAATTGTAATAGAAACGGACTGCTCCATATTGGCTTGGATATAGGTATATGATTGTGTACCAAGAATTTATCCCAAACTTTCCTATGTGAAGGCTCAGTAATAAACTTACTTGTATGCGCCTTCCTCTCCATCCCATCCCCACACAAGATGGATGGGCATCTTTCTCCCTGACCACCCTACTCTCCGTGACCTTTCTGATCACCTCCCTTCCCTGCTCCCCCGGGTGATGGACTTCTAACATGAGATCGGTTTTTTAAATTTATTTTTCTTAAGTCTGCTGAGTTTTCAGGGTTCCTTTTGTAAATAAAATACATAATATTTAATTAGTTGGCTGTGATTCTAGTTTTCTAATACGTTCTGTAATGTTTCTGTCCCCTTTACTTCTTTTACTAACCATCCGAGACCTCATGAGGAAGCAGCAAGCCGTGTGGTGGGTGAAGGTAGCTTCTGCTTTCTACCCAAGCAGATTATCTCTGTGCTTTAATGACCAAAATCTGTGCCTCTGTGGACCCATGTGAGGGGAGAATATCATTTTATGGTTTCTGGGTCCTATCAAGTCCCCACCCCCACTCTTCCTCTCTAGCTCCTCACCCCGATCAGCCGGAATTCACGCCTGTCCAAGACGAACTGGAAGCCATGGAACTGTGGGGCTCCGGGATCTGAAAGCCTCGCGAGATGTTTGAAGACCAATGGCAGGAATTCTTAAGGGACCTTATTCCAGAAGAATGTCATTATATGGTTTGTATGCTACCTTTTTGGGGCTTATTTCATCAGCCTAAATCTCCTCCTTGGATGTTGTTAATGACAAAGAATATTATATTTTTAAAATTCCCCTTTTGCTCTGGCCCCCATAGGATTGATTTTTCTGTTTTGTGATTCTTTTTTTTTCTCTTTTTAAATGACATGACAGATTATTTGTTTTTCCAGAAAAGAGTGTTCAGAGAAAATATGGCAAAAAGAAAATTGAACTATAGTATCTTTTCTGTATTAGATTATCTCGAGTCCTAAAATGCAACAAAACAAATACGATTGTGTCTGAGGGCAATGGAGTCCTCACAGAACAGGAATTTAAGGAGATTCAAAGATTATGCCATTTATCCCTATCTCCCGGTAGCCTTGCTGAAAAGAAAAAAAGATCTTATTGGAGAAACTACCTCTTGCTTAATTGGTCTGTCCAACTCCAGGATTGCTGGATAACTCATTTCACTGCTATCCAAGAATATGGGTTACAATATAACCTTTCTGAATGTGGTGCTTTAAAAAATCAGACTTAGTTTTGCAGTGATTTTTGATACCTGAAATAATGACTTTTCAATGGTGCTAATGCAAAGAGATCCAATTCTGATGAACAATTTATCCAACACTATTCCAAGGCTCACCCTCCTTATCTACGTGAATTATTTTGTACATGCAGATAAGTTTTTGCAAATCTCTTCTGATTCTCTTTTATAAGCAAATAAAAATTTAAAACAAAGTATGTGGATTCTTTTTACTGCATTTTTAAACATCATCTTTAACTTTTGTGGTCTTTGCTGAGTCTTAACCAGAAAAACAATAGTTGCCTTCCTTTAGGCATTCATTCATTCATTCATTCATTCATTCATTCTGAGTGTAGTGTGAAGCTTAACAGGAGAATTAGTTGACTTGAATTTTATCAATCATTTATAACTCACCAGACAGCAATAACAGTGAAAACGCAAGACTGGTGCTGAATAGTGTTTATTAATAATTGCCTGAGGAGCCCATCTATCTTCTGGTATTCAGAAAAGTCTGAAAAACTCTAGAGGGCAGAGAAGAAATGAGGATGAGTCTAATAGACTCTAACCCTGAAACTATAATTTATCTTTTTTTTTCACAAAGGAAAAATCTGAATATTTGAGATAAATTTAGATTCTATTATTTATTGTTGAAAATAGAAGTGAAAGAGAACCGTAGACTTAATGTATTCATTTCCCTGTAGCATCTCCCTAATAATAGCTCATTTTAAAAAAGGAGAGATGGGGTCATTTATAACTGGAAGCTGGATTCTTCCTGAATCAGGAAGGTGTGGCTTCTGGTTCCCCTCACCACACAGATCTGGTTTATAACCTTTCCAGCTCTAAGATTCAGACAGTAGGTTCTACTTGTGTACCTTCGGGAATCCAGGCAAAGATTTTTTTTTTTTGGCTCCTTTGCAGGAATGAAAGAAGGCAGACAGCAGATAATCAACAACTATTTCATTTCAGTTATGGAAAATGATTCCACATATAGAAAGTAGGACTGGTGGGGAGGAAAGCTTACACAAAGGTGATCAGGATGGCCTGACCCAGAATCACCTGAGAGAACTTCTCCTTAAATGGCTGGAGTATGCCATTTGTCACTTCATACCTTTGTAGCTTAGATTTCTTAGTCTTTTAACAGTGGGTAGAGAGAAGGATCTTCTGTATGTTTTAGTGTTTGGCTCTTGGAAATGCATAGTCTAACACCATATCACTCAGAGGACTCTCAAAGTTTGTTACAAATGATGAGACTCTAATCCACTCATATCATTCTTGAGTTGCGAAAATACACTTGGCTTTGATTTTACTTGGTGATCTAAATTTGTTTATTTAAGCTATGGGAAAGTTCCACTAGTTTGGAATGTGTTATCACTTAGACCCAGAATATAGGATTTTTATTGAGTGAAATGTTCAAAATAAAAGGTGTGACTCAGATTTGGGACTCATGTTTACAACACATTGCCTTGTGATAAAAGCCGATTTTGAATTGCATTTTGATTGACTTACCTATTTTGGCAGGAATATACTTATATCCTAATTCATAGTTTATACTATTTCTAAAAGTAACAATGCATCATTTCATAAAAGAAGACATTACTCTTCAGAACTTTCATCACTTTTGTTAGAAATTCTTCATTTCTTTTGGAAACAATCCTCTAGGGTAGTATTTTATATCTAGAAAGGCTTCAATTAATTCTAGGACAGCTCTCTCTCCCTTTTTTTCCCCCTGCCTCCTCTGCTCTACCACATCCTTCCATAACTAACTTTGCCGTGTACCAGGAACTATTTTAGTTTCAAGGATAAAACAATGAATAAGAGAGATGCGAGCTGTCCTTACTGAGATTTCTCTCTAGTACTGGAGAAAGACAGAAAACAAGTGAACAAATAAGCAAAATTAATTTCAAATTGTGATGAATAGTATGAAAGACACAGGAAGAGTTCTGAGACAGCAACATGAAGAGGGTATAAACGAGCATCTGCATCATTTGGGTGGACAGGAAAGGCTTCTCTGAGGCCCTGACGTTTAAGTTGAGACATGAAGATGGCAGAAGGCGTGGGAGGAAAATTCAAGCCAAGATTTTATCAAATCCAAAGGACCTTTGTTAGAAAAGTGCTCGTCATGTCCAAGGAACTACAAGAAGGCCAGCATGGCAGAAGAGCGAATGGAAGAGTGACCAAGATAAGGCTCGAGGACAAAGCAAGTGGGACTGTGTGCACCAAGTTGGGATTTCTATTTTAAATTCCATAAGAAGAAATTTGTGGATGTTTCAGCAGAGAAAAGACTTGATCTGATGTATGTTTTAAGTGAGTGAAGGGAAATTGCTCTTCCAATGAGCCATGGTGCTGAACTTCCTCTCTGAAGCTGCCATTGAGCGGTTGCTATCGGCTGGGCCTCCTCCAAGGGCTTTAAAATTGTAACAGTTAGGTTAGGCCTCACTGTGCTGTGGTAACAATCCCTAACATCTCAAGAGCTTCGCGTGATATACCTCTCTTTCTTGCTCACACAAGAAAGCAGGACAGCTGTTCTCCATGCCTTGGCTCACTGTTCCACACTGCTTCTGTCTTGGACACTTCGGTATCAACATGTATCTCTATGATTGCCATGAAAATAGAAGAGAGAACATGGAGAATCTTGTCCTCCAGCTTCTTTCAGAAGTAACACACGTTACTTGCACTCATATTTTATTGGTCTAAGTAAATCTCATGAGCACGTTTAACTTCATAGGGATGAAGAAGTAGCATTGGCCCATGTACTTGGAAGCAAAAGAAAACCAGAAATATTGGTGAGAAACAATAAAAGCCACCGTTTATGTTTTAACTCATTTGATCATCACAGCAAACCGAGAGGTAGTTCACCATCATCCTAAATATGACAATGAAGAGACAAAGGACAGAAAAGTTACTTGCCCAAAGGTACACATTTAGAATTCAAATCTAAGCATTTTGGCTCAAGATATCTACTCAACCTCTGGGCTACTCTTCCCACATGTTGGTGATTCTTAAATGTTAATGGCAAAAAGATGGAGATGAGACTTATTCAAGTACAGATTCCTGGACTCAGAGGAATCCCCAAAGATTGTTTTAGTCATCTGGGTTGGGAACTCTTTCTAACTATGCACCTCAGGCAATCAGTGAACTATAGTTTGAGAAACACCATTTGGAGATTATTCTGGATGCTAGTGGAGAATGGGTTGGAGGAGGTCAACATTGCCATGGTCTAATGAAAGATGGCAGAGGACTGACTAAGCTAGTGGAACTGATAGGACTTGTTAATTAACTAGAAATGGAGACTAGCAACTAGCTGGATGGAGATACATACATCTCTCTGGGAATTGCAGATTTTGAGCAGAGAGATTAAAGAGTTCAGTTTAGGAGATGACTGTGTGTGAGGTGTTGGATAGGCCAGCTGGAGGTTGAGAGAGTTATCAGGGCTAGAGATAAAAGTTCCGGAGTCATGTACATGTAGTAGATTTAGGCCACAGGAATGATGAGATCACCTAGAGTTTCCTGCTTTCTGCTATGCCTCTTCCATTTTTGTTTCCACAGGTTGTCCAAGCTGATTTTTCCTATTTTATTTTGAAATGTATCTCTCAGCCAATACTCTCCAAACTACAGCCAAAATGAACTAGCCGTAAAACCCATGCTGCGTGCTCTCTCTTGTTTCTCCATCTTCGACATGCTTTCTTTTTTTCCTACCTGGAAAGCCCTACTTTTCTGCCCCACCCCAGTTTAAATGACCTACTTATATAAATACTCAATCTCCAGATCTCAGCTAGGTTCCTCTTGTGTTGTGAAGCCTTCGCTGATCCCCACCTGACCAGTATAGATGATTATGATTATGAACTCCCTTCTCTAGTGAGTTCTTTAACCTCTGTGCTCCCATATTACTTGGGTGTGTTCTTTAAAAGCTCTCAGACTGCCCACAGTGTGCTTAGCACTTGACAGCTGCTCAATAAATGTTTATAGAATCATTTCATCCTAGCACAGTTTCATTTATGATCTAAGTCAAATGATATACTCTTGTCCACAGTGGGAAGAGATTTCTCTAGATTTAAGCCAGAACATTTAGGAGACAGGAATAATACATACAAACAAATGACCAGCTTTTGTAGAAGCTTGCAAATTCAGATTAATCAGGTATTTCAGAATATGAGGAAGAGGAATTTAAATTTTGTCTTTCTATACATTTATTCATTCATATGTTCATGTATTTGTTCATCCCTCAGTGCATGCATGCATCCATCTAGCAAGCTTTTAATTAGTATCCTCCATGGGTTTAGCTATGCATTGAGCTCTCAGACTGCCCACAGTGACTGCTGGAGAAGATAAGATAAATACAATGACATCAGAGCTTTCTAATTTCCTGCTCTAAGTTGAAGCAGGTCAGGTCATTTGGAACAGATTGTGGAATATCTATCTCATGCTAAAATGTTCAGATTTCTGCCTGAAGACAATAGGAAGTCAGTGCGAGTCTTTAAGCAGATGACTCATTAGATTGAGCTTATTAATTGGAGACACGGTTTTGATCGTCTATAAGATAGATTGGTGTGGGGAAAGATCAAGGAAGGGAAAAGACATTTAGTAAACACTTGTCTTGGACTAGCTTCTGTCTTGGACACTTTATATTAAGTTGATTTTCACAAGTTAAGGTAAGTATTCCCTTTTTACAAATGATCAAACATGTAAGGTAAGTGACATGTCCAAGGTTACACACATACATAAAAGATTCAAAGAAGGAATTCGAACTTACTGGTTTGCTCCAGTAGCTCATGCCCACCTCCCTGTAATATGCCACTCTGCCTGTTACAGTAGTTCAGATGGCGAGGGCCTGGACCACAGCAGTGCAGTGAGGAACAGGAGGAGAAACCAGATTTGAGAACGGATGGGGAAGTACTATGGGCAGAACTCAGTAACTGATGGGATAGCAGTGGGGGGTGACAGGCAGAAGGTAAGAATGGCCTCGGGGTTTCAAGTTTAGGGGAGTGAATGAAAGGTAATTTCATTAAGTGAGACAGATACTTGAGTAAGAGACATGATTTTAGAACGGCATGTTGGTTTTGAGGTTTTTCTGCGTTTTGTAGAATATGTGCAGGATTAGTGGCAGATAGGGACTTAAGAAGGACGAAACAGGGTGGAATGATTTAGGATGACTAATTTGGACTGTAATAACCGGGCAAGATTTAATCCCTTCGGGCCTGTCCCCAACAAGAAGGGCTGTTCAAATGCAGAATGAAGGTTTCCAAGGTATGAACCAAATATTTGGTTTAAAAAAATTATAACTTTTTATTCTGATTTGCTGTGGCATTGGAAAGGCTGATGTAAATGGTTCATTTGTGCTAGACAAGCAGAGTCCAGAGAATTCCTTAGTCACAAAGTCCTGGTTCTCCTATACTCTTTAGGATGACTTTAACAGAAATTAATCACAGATATACTTGCAATAGTTTACATTATTATTAGACTGAATAACTTGATTAGAAATGTGACGCAAGATATTTCCATCTGGTTTTAAATGAAAAAAGCAAATTGCAGAACAATATTTATCTATTACTCCGATCATCTATTTGTATTGAAAAATTGGTATGAATAAACTCCACACACATAACCATGGTTCCTCCTAGGACTGGAGTTAAGGGCAATTTTTACTTTTTTTTACTTTTTAAAGTTAAGTGTTAATTTCACTTACCGTTTAATGTTTAACATTTCTGTGTTGTTTGAAAAACGTTTTGCTCTCAGGAGCTTCATATTTTACAAGAAAATCACCAAAGATTTTTAAAGTAAAATTCTACTTTACAAAAATAATCTGTTACCATTTTCATATCTTCCTAATTAATGACATGGCATAAGGGAAGAAAAATGAGTCATCACTGATGTTTAGAAAGATGGTAGGTTTCAGTAATCTTAAAAACACAATAAAGAGGACACTAAATGTATTACCAGGAGTGCTGGAATGATCTGCTTGTCTTGGTCGCATTTATAAATGCATAAATGTTAGTAATAATTTATTTTTTCTCTTTATCTTGCTAAGCAATAAAAATCACACACTGGCACACATAACCACATTTTATAGTTTGTTTCTTTGGTTAATAGCATTTTATCTTACTGATTGAAAAATATCCATGACCAATGTTGCGAAGTTCAGCTTTATTAATGTAACTTAAAAGAAGTTTTATAATGAAATCCAGAGATGTTAAAATATCTTTTTTTTTTCCAGCTCTAAAAAGAATTTTGTATGGTAACAAAGCAAAACTGAATGAGACAGAAACAGAGAGAAGTGTAATTTCTGAAGACATTTCTCTCTGTTTTTCAGTGTTCTGTCATCTGGCTCAAATTCAGTGAATCCTGATAAAACTGTATCCCTGATACATTCTCAAAATCATGTTGTGAACTTGTTAACCAGCTCGACTTTCATTATGAAAAATTTATTGTTTGTTTGTGCTGTTATTGCATAGATGTACTGAAAAGAATTTGGTTATTAGAAAATTCAGGTGTTTTCACTTTACCTGTCCTTTCTCATACATGTATCTAAATTATGCCTATGAACTAGAAAGTTTGGAGGCCGGAAGGGTTGAACTTCACAAAGAGTTCTTTTTATAAACATTTCAGTTATCAGATTTGGGCACAAGGAGAAGCCCTGCAAACTAAATCTCTGTTGTCACTGGCTTCCTGCTCATGTTCTTGGAGTGTCGCCAACAGGTTCTATCTCTGATTTCACCCTCAAGTGTGAGCATGTTTTATCAAAGCAGGAGAGAGCCACCCCTCTAGTGATTATGAGCGACAGGAAGGCTAGAAAGCTGGATACAACTCAAAAGCTGACTGTGCAGAAGCAATAGTGGTCTGTCCACATTCTACCGCTTTGGGGAAGTTTTGCTTCTCCTGAAATATCTAGCAGTTTATATCTGGGGCCCTTTTTGAAGGAATCAGATCCATACCTTTCAAGGATGGGGGTGATCGCAATGACCCAGCAGCTCAGCAGTGTGGACACAGGCTGATGGCTTCTGCTGTTATTTCTAGACAGCTAAACAATGCCATTCATGATTCCCAGAAAGGTTGTGGCCCGGACACTATTTCCAAATGTTAACATTTACTTTTTTATTTATTTATTTTTTTACTATCAAATAAGCACTGACTGCAACAATATCAGGTGTGTTCAGAAGCAATTACCTGATTTGTTACTCCTTAGGGACCTATATTAGCTTGGAGTCATTATCCATATATTCTTAACTGATTAAGGTCTAGATTTCTCATCTCCCTAACTCTGGTATCACCAGAGACACTTCTATCCAGGTGTCAGGTCATTTCATATTGGCTGCTGTTTTAGAGACATAGCTAGCTTCAGCCAAAGCTGTATTCTCCTCTGAATACAAATTAGTTGTTCATCCCTCAGACTCCTTCAGGATGGATGCATGACATATTCTCAACCAATGAAATATGTATGTGACTTCTGAGTCAAGGGAGTTAAGAAGTATGTGTGTCCTGTCCACCTGCTACTTTCCCATGTGCCACCTGAATGCAGAGGACTCCAAGGTCTTATGGGGTGTGAACTCATGATCTGGAAGGTGTTTGGTTACTGGGAAGACTGGAAGGCCAGCGACTAACCAGGAACATTTGAATTATGTTGTTACGTGAACAACACAAACTTTTATTAAAAGGTCAGAAATGTGTGTGCATTTTATTAGCTAGTATTACCCTAGCTAATATAGCTGCTTTTACTCACAATAAACATTTATTACAGACTATGGACTTACTATGTGCTAAGCACTCTTTTAGAGGTTTACAAGAAAGAGTGAGACACTGTGCCAAGTGCTGGGGCTACACAAAAGACAAACTCACCCCATCAATGGAGAGAGAAGCAATTAACACAAGGTGATGGTTATAACAGATATATGTATGAAGAATAGCAATAGCAAGGGAGATGGAATATCTAAGAATACCTGGAAAGGAATGAGATGCATGAGACACGGTGAACCCAGGGTTAGTAGAAGACAACTGGAGAGTCATTCCAAGGCGTGGAAGCATGGGGGTGCGGCTGTTTGGGAATCACCAATGTTTAAGAGGGGCTGGGATACAAAGTCTAACAAGAGAAGCAGATGGAGATGAGTAGGCCTTGCTAAGATGTGTGGCGTTTAGGCCAAGTGATGGAGAATCACAAAGTGCTTTGATTTGGGAGGCATATGAACAGACCTCTATGTTGAAAATACCTCCTTGGCTCCAGTGTGAGGATGGACAAAGCAAGGGAAACCTTGGGTTATTTTGGAAGTTGAATGTGAAACAAGGATTTTAGTGCAGGTGTTTTATTTGGGACGTGATCCAATGAAACATTGGTGAGAGAGCAGAACAAGTGAGACAGGAAGCAAGGAAAAGCTGATAGAAAGACGTGTGCGTGTAATCAGGGTTGCCGCTGAGGTTAGGGGGACTTTCAGTTCCTCCATGACCTCAGAAGTGAGAGAATGCTTCCTGGAGTTGTCCCCTAGAGAGTGAGAGGCTGGAGCCAACCATTGAGTCCTGTTGACATCCAACCAGGGGACATCTTTGCAAGAGCGCACTCTGAGAGGCAGAACGCAGAGGTTCCTGGCATATGTGTGAGCGCTGCCAGCACCGGCTGATCTCTCACCTGTCCACAGCTCTGGCTAAGGTCATAGGAGAGCAGAAGGGATCTGTAACAGGAAGGTAAAAACGTTAGTCCAAGAGACTAGTGAGGAGTCCTCCACAATTGCCCAAGTACATTTAGACCATAGTATTTATTGAGCAACAGTTACATATCCCTGGCATGTTTTAGACACTTGGAATACACTAGCAAGCATGACACACACACTATCTCTATCTCACTGAGCTTGCATTCTCATGGGAATGATGGAATATAAACAGTAAACCTAATAAGGCAGTAAATAATACAGTACGTAGGAAGAATGTGTTATAGGAAAGAGATAAGAGAATTGGGAAAGCTAGGGGCAAGAAGGGCACGGGCTATACTTTGAAGTAAAGTGGCCTTGGTAAGCTTTATTAGTGGTGACATTTGAGCAAAGACTGGAAGGAGGTGAGGGAGTTAGCTGCTCCCTCATGAGGCTGTATCTGGACCAGAGTATTTGAGCAGTGGAAATGGCACAGGCCCTGTGCTGGGAAGGAAGAGCAAGAAGTTAGCATGGCCCAGCAGAAGCAGGAGAATTGTAGGAGATGAAATTAAGTGATGGGGGCCAGATTACCTATTGGCCTGTGGGTCACTGTGTAGATGTTGGCTTTAACCTGACACAAATGGAAAGTGTCACTTGAGATCTTTAAGAAAGCAATTTTGGTAGAATGGTGCAGGCCAAGCCTAAGGGAATTGAAGGGAAAAAAAAGGAGTTAAAAAAAAAAAGACTCATCTTTGGATGAGTCTTGTTGCAAAAAAAGGAGCAAAGAAATAGGGAGGGGTTGTATAGAGAGAAAAGTGAGGTCAGGAGAAAAACTTTTCCTCCCTTAGGAAGACTGAATGATTTTGCTTCTTTTTCTTTTTTATTTCACTGTCTTGGTAGACGGGTGAGGGAAGGTCCAGATGACTGCCCCAAATGGTTAAAGGGTAAAAGTGGATCAACGTTTTTCTTTCCTTCTCTATTCAATCTGTCAAAATTCCTACAGGCTCCACCAAAAAAAAAGATAGAATCCAACTTCTTTTCCCTGTTGCTCTTCAAGTATATTATATATAAATATAAAAAATATACGCTCCTTCCCACCCCCATCCATCACCTCCGCGTAGCAGAATGTCTTCCAAGCGTTGCCTTTGAGTTACGTCGGCTGTGAGTGCACGTACCACGAGCAGAGGTTTGAAATGTGCTCGCTGTTAGGCTCGCTTTCTTTGTTTCTGCCTTTCACCATGACGATGTGCCTCAGGTTGCCGCTGGCCCACGGACAGCCAGAGACATGGAATAGGCCTGGCCCCACGCTGTGGCTTGGATGCAGGCCCAGCCGAGCCCAGCCCGCGTCAGCTGAACTCCAGCCAACTCAAAGCTCTCCAAAACCCTTCCTTTTGGGTTTGTACGGGGGCTTCGTTACACAGGCACAACTGATTAAATCATTGGCCATTGGCAATTGATCCAACCTCCAGCCCTCTCCAGTTCCTAGAGGTCAGGGGTGTGACTGGAAGTTCCAAGGCTTTAATTGGTAACCAGCCTCTGACTTTTGGTGCTTTCCAAAAGGCACCTCATTAACATACCAAAATCCACATTGATCCCCTTCATCATTTAGGAAATTCCAAGGGTCTGAGGAACTCTGTGCCAGAAAGAGAACACCATGATAGTAGGAAACTTATTCACGTATGTATCTCAAGCATGTAGAATAGTTTCTGGAACGTAAATATTGGTCGAATGATCGATACAGACTGGAGAGTTGACTATTAATTACTGCTTCCAAGGTTTAGACTTCCAGACCAAATTTTCTGAAGAATATACATATTCACATTTCTCCATGATTTACTGGCTCTGCATGTACACCATACTGGTAACAGTGCATAATTATAAAATAACTAGTAATACTTTTCTAAGAAGTTGTCAAAATATTTTATTTGGATTTTGTGGATTTGCCAGAAAGTCAAAGACAGATGCTTTATACTCAGACTTTTCTCTAAATTTCAAGACCCTTTTTAGTTTTGTGATTGCTAAAAAAGATGCCAGATGGCATCATAATTAAACGATTTAATACAGGTTGACACGCTGGAGCTCCACAGCAGCCTATAAAGCACAGGTGTTTCGTGAGTAACAGAATGGTCTTCTAGCAGCCGCTACTGGCAAGGTGTTAGTGGGTACAGACCTTGGAATTAAACAGTGGGGGCAGTAAATGCAAAGTTAAGCTTTGAAATAAAGATTTGTTTGAAATCAAAGAGTTTCTCGTGGACCAAATGGCACTGACACTAATGTGCGTCTCCTTCAGAGGTCCTGTTTATGCCGTCTTCATGTGGAAAATGTATTCCAAATCTTTATGGCAGCCAGCCTACTAAAAGTTGGCCGTCAGGTGGAGTGACTGTTTTACTGGTAGTTGATCTCAGGTTTACATTCTTTCAAGGCGAAGCCCTGAACAGCAGAGATGCTGCAAAACTACTCAATTCTTATTTTAGATTTTTTTGGGCAGAGAGAGAATTGCGACTTTTCTGTACGAGCCTGTATTTAAGTTGTAACGGTGCCTTAATGTCTGCCTTGGAAAGATCAGCCCTTCAGAAAGAGGTTTCTATCCAATTCAAACTCAGCATTGTAGAGATTGGCAGCAGAGTCCCTCCTGGGATTTTGGGCTTTGCAGACTCAGAATTTGCTACCTGTTCCACCGTGGAATTCTCAGCCAGGAAAGACCTGGGCGTTTAATGTTCTTGGCTGAGTGTGTACGAACCCCCTTTTCCAGAAGGTAGGAAAACAAATCAGTCAACTGTAGCATAGAAAAAAGATGGGGGCACGGGCAGAGCAACGGTGTCTAGATCTGGCTTGGAGGGAACTAGCAATGAAGGAAAAGAAGAAACTCTCCAGTAAGAATCTGATGAAAAATGCAATTTACGTGCATTTTTTTAAACCTTCTTCATTTGGGTTCAAACTTACAAGTCAAACAAATTCACTCTTAATTCACTTTTAAAGATGGCAGCATTGCTACATCACCATCAACCTAACACATTGGCCCAATTTGTCTACACCATGAGGCATTATTTATCAGTCTCGCCAGGCATAGTTCTCAGTAATATACACTTTGTAAATTTAGAGTAGGAATTAGGATAAGAAAGGAAAGGATCGCATTCTGGGCAGAGCATGGCTTTAAATATCTGCTTGGGAACTTAGCTTTATCTTCGCCACCTGCTAGGTCCTGATTGGCCCCAGAGATAACCCATGCCTGGTGATGAGAAC
The DNA here is from genome assembly GCA_004027375.1 of Macroglossus sobrinus. Classification (NCBI taxonomy): domain Eukaryota; kingdom Metazoa; phylum Chordata; class Mammalia; order Chiroptera; family Pteropodidae; genus Macroglossus; species Macroglossus sobrinus. The sequence goes on along the minus strand of PVKZ01004642.1, from coordinate 62,031 downwards.
GGGCTGTGTCAACGGCATCGCCTACCCATTCCAGGCTTGCAGAGAGGTGCTCCCCACTCTAAGCCAGCCAGGACTAGGAGATGGCACCAGACTTTGGTACAGTATCTCCCATGTGGCCACGTCTGCTGGGGGAGTATGAACTCTTAGGCCCCTGGAAGAAAAGTCAGCCTGACACTAGGATGTGATAAACCAGCAGTCACAGTGAGTACAGCCGTCCTATAAAGTGGCCTATGCATTCCAAAAAAATAATCTCTGCGCAGTGTAATTTTGTGCTCCAAAAGTAACAGGGTTTATGGGAAAAAATGGAGATGGGGCAGAAAGCACAAACCTTGTACCGTCTTGTGAAACAAAAAACTACAATTTCAAACATTATAAGTTCCTAATAAAGAAACATAATAAACATAAAATGTTATTTTGACAAGACATGAAGTTTGCTTGGTAGAGGTGTTTACAGTGAAGAGTTGTGGCTTTTGAGCTATGGAGAAAAGGTGGAAGATTATAATTTTGTAAATTAAATGGTTTATCAGAGGTAGATGGCTATGGCTTATTATCCTGTTTTTGTCCTTCTGAACTGGCTTAAAACAAAACCCAACTTTCACTGTTTTAATTGCCCCTCTCATAAAGAAGCTGTTTGTATGGCCCCAAATGAGATCAGATGTCACAACGGCTCTCACACTGTGTGAGGTTTGTAGTTATCTGCAGCCTGCTGAGTGCTTTTCAGTTTTCAGTCCCCTGGAAAGGGAGTGATTGCTGGGAAGTTAAGGTTAAGCTCTCGCCTTATTTTTAGTGTCATCTTTGAGGTTCATCAGTGTGAATATTTCGGGCTCTCTGGCCCTGGCCATATCACATGCTCTTTTGCTTCGAAACATCAAAATACTTTTTTTACCTTTTCTACTTATAATCAGGACACTTCCTCAGGTTTTACTGAGCAAATACAGCAGGTGAGGCACTTGGGTAAAATGGAGAAAGGTGTTTTGTATTACGCTCAGCTGGATGTTTTTCACACTTACGTGGTGTTACCCAATAGTGCAACATACAGGCCCCTGGTGAAAAATTGTACATGAATAAATACAATTTTGGTTTTAGTGATTTAATTATTTGCACTAATTTTCACATTACAGACACACTTCTATACATATGAGCTTTTTTTCTCCTTCCCATACGATTCTTGAGTTAGGGTTTCCTTCTTTTTCTATAAGAATTCTTATTCTTTAAACTTGTTTCTTCCGTTCATTTTACTTCAACAGGAGCCGCAGTCCTGCTGGTCCAGCCTGTCTTCCTCTCTTAGGTTACAGGATCCCTTACAGCGAGTTGTGGTTTTACTTGGCTACGTGTAGTTGTGTTCTTAGGATATGTGCGGGTCAGGCTGTTAAACTCCCAAGTGGTGGCACATGGGCAGGCCGTGGAAGACCCAAGAGCTTCTGCCTCTAAGGGCCACTTACGTGATGCAGAAACCTCTCTGTTGTGGTTCTGAGTGCAAAGTCGAGTTAGCTCCCAACAGCAAGGGGGAGCGATTTAGTCTATCAATACAGCCCGTTTAGGTTGACGGGGTTCTGCAGGCAGGATCAGACAGCTCCTCCCCCACCGAAGGGGCTCACACAGCGAGTGAGGTTGATGGGGATTCGCCTCAGTATTCAGACTGAATACTGTGTAACGTGATGACTGTGCTCCATATTCTTACTGAGCAAGCTGACAGGATCTCACTTCTTCAAATCTTACAGGTTCGTTAGAAACAAAGACTCATCTGTGAGCCTTTCTCGATCAGGAAACATGTGCCAGGCATCATTCTAGGTGGGCAGGAAACACGAGACAAAAACTCCTCTACTAAAGCTGCTGCATCAGGAGCTGGGGGCTCATTTCGTATCGGCTCACACACAAGATTACCACATCGAAGTGCAGGGTGGAGCTGTTTTGTGGTCCAACAGTTAAAAATCTAGCTGTCATTTCACTGTGAACGGTAGCTGTTGACCTGCACCAGGGTATGCTACCTTTATTACAGAATCTGTGATATATAAACATAAATACTCACTTTTTCTCACCTAGCAGTGGCTATGTCTGTGAGCGTTTGAGCTATTCAGCAGTTCTGTGGCCTTGGTCAAGTTACTTAACTTATTGTTGTCTCAATGTGTCTATTTTTAAAAGAGGGGGAGGACATTATGATCATTATAGGATTGCCATCTGGGTTAAATAAATTCACTTACAGAGAGCAGTTGTGCCTGGCACATTAGCAGGTGCTTAGTAACACTATTTCATATTTAATGCCAGTTCCTATAACACTCTTGACATCACAGGTCATTCACTGTCACAGCAGCACCTCTGACACCCAGGTGCACTTTCCTCCTGCTCCAGACTGTAGCTCTGTGGTGGGGCATGGGCTGGGGAAAGACGTGTGTGATGTGTTTCCCAGTGCCTAGCGCTGAGCCTGGCAGGTAGCAGGCACTCAATACATGTTTGCTGAATGAATAAGAAAGGTGGTCAGAAATTCACTCCTTGATTGGCTAGGGTAAGAGAAGGAGGGAAATACCATTCAAATGCCCAAATACAGTGGCTCGGCATCTTACGTTTTTTAGAAAAGAGATTTTGCTGGGTTATCCCAGCAGCCCAGTATAAGTGCCTGGCACGGACGTGAACAGGGGCTGACAGGAGGCCTGGAGAGGCATGGAGACGTCAAAAAGTCTGCAAACAGCGTCACAGTGGGGCAGATATTTCTAGGGCAGACAGACGTTATTTTGTTACTTTGGTGTCATGGAGACCGAGGGGCTAGATGAGAAGAAGACCATAGCAGTTCTAGGTACCTCAGGCAAACCTTACCCTCCAGGGCTGGACAGATGAACTGTGATAGATGGGAGGTCAGATAAAACAGTCTCCGAAAGGTCAAGTGAGGTGGGGCTGTTGTCCCAGCTGGCAAGACCCTGATCGGGAATCGGAGGAAATCTGCGTGGATGGGCGCTTGCTGGCAACTTGAACTCGATGCTGTCTGGGGCTTGCTTTTTCAGTAAATGAAAAACTGAATAGTTACCCAAGTAAGCGATTTTATTTTTATCACCATTATAACATTCAAATCAGATTACATGATAAAGCGATTCTGTAAAATAATGTATTTTAATGTAATTTCCTGTCGAAGGACGATCCCTTCCTGACCTTTCTCCACAACCCTGGAGCACCCGTAACGAGTTTCTTGTCAAAATGCAGTGGCGTCTTACTGGGCACTATGGTTTAGGAGAAATTTATCAGGAGGAAGTTTCGATTACTTCATTGTTATTTTCTGCGACTTTCTTTCTACTACAGCCGTAAATCTTCAGGTCTGAAAGACAAAAGCCAACATTTATTTCTTCAAGAATCGTATTTCATTTTCTCCTGCCGGATGAAGGGAGATTATTTTCCCAATTTAACATGAAAGTAACTTTTCATCAAGAAATAGCTACAAACATATCTAAATTTTTGGTGAAAAACATCAAAGCCAAATCCTTACAAATGAGAATGGTTAAGTGGCAATTCCCAAGTTGTTAGAGTACAGATGCCACTTTGTACGTATTAATGAATGTAACTTAAAGACTTGAATTAATTCAATTTCTGTGTTCTATTTTAGAGTATTTTTCATAAAGTCCTTTTCATAGCAAGGATTACTGAGTCCTTTATAATCCATATTAAGATATAGATTTACCTAGAAAAGGCAAATTCTAAATGAGTAATTTCCCGATTTATATTATTTTATCATGTTAAATTTAATTTTAATTATATATATATACACACACAAAGTATATAAACACTAGCTCTTTGATATTTTATTTACACACATAACTGATCTTTTCCTCATTTATATATTTATAGGATTAATCATACCTGAAAGTTGCTTCTAGTGGTAGTATTAAAACAAAGAACATTTCAGGGACATGTTAAATCAGAACAATGAAGAATAGAAAATTATAAAGCGCAAAAAATTATAAAGTGTCCTGTTATCTTTTACATTGTGTATTTGTAGGTGTTGAGCTCATATAAAATCTTCAGAAGAAAGTCAGTAATCAGGAAATAAAATAGATATTTTTGGAACAGCTGTAAAAATATTCGATAGTTTGAGTTCCGTTAAAAAGCAGATGAACTCTGTTTGCCCCGAAACAACTTTATCTAGTCCCCTTCTACATTTATAGTGTGCTTTCTTAAACAAAATACTCACAAGATAACAGACAATCCAGCTATGAAGACCAACAGTCTAGTGGCCGAGTGAATGAACTATAATACAATATAAAGTTATTCTTTAACTCAGAGGATCCAGGCACTGATCTGGGAAACCAGCCAAATATGCTCCACTGTATCAGTCATTCTATAACCACAAGAAGAGAAACTGCAGAATTTTGTCACTGTTTTTGAAATCTCTTTCTGAATATAAAACTGCATCTAATGCCTAGGAAAGGCAGTTTGAAATGATAGCTCAAAGTGGCTCCAAAGTGTACCTTTTCAGTGTTTGGTACATGAACTCAAAACAATCACGGCAGTAAGAGACACCGGTACATTTAAAGAAACAAGTCATCCTCCCACCTAGCTGGTTCATATAATACAACAGGGTGGCAGTGAGGCCATTGGAAAGAAATCTGCTAAGCTGACATCCTAACAAAAAGTCTTTGCAATGCCAGTCCAGATAATGAAATGTGCTCAGTCGGTCTAGTTTCCACACCACAGGTTAATTTATTAAGAAACAACGAGATGACAGATTCCTTTTTAATGGAATTTAGAAGGAAAACTGGAAGTGTGTGTAAAGGGTGTAATCTGTAAGGAATGCAGAGAGTGACCTGAAGACAACCAGGGGCCTAAGCCCAAATATGTTTCAAGAAGATTTCTGGGGGAGAAAGTGAGAAGGGTGAAGATGAGGGCTCTCTTAGGGCTGTAGCAGTAACGATTGAGAGAGGACAGGTTCTGTATATAGGAAGCAGAAATGTAACGTGTGGGGAGAAGAGGGTGGGAAGGGAGAGGGAGGAGGGCTAGGCCAGGATGATGATGGAGGAGGGAGCTATTGGAAAATGACAGTCCAAGGATGACTACTAATTTTCAGCTAGAAGAACTCAGTGAATGGCAATGCTATTTATGTTTTCAGGGTCGGGAATACAGACAAAACTGATACTGAAGGGAAGGATCTTGGTTTTGAGTATGACAAAATCTGGATGTGGCAGGCAGCTAGTAATTAAGATGTAGAGTTTAGGAGAAATGAGGCATGAGGAAGACATCTGAGAGCTGTTAGAGAGTATAGATTCCTTCTTCTCCATCCCACTTCCACATATCAAGTGGCCCTGCTTGAATATCTTTGATAACACTCCATTGCTGTGAGGAATTCACACACCTCGGAATTTAACATACGACCCTCCATGACTGGCCCAGCTAACCTTTCTGAGTCTTTCAACACTATTTCTCTTTGTTTCTGGTCCCATTATAATACTTGCTATTGCCAAATAAAAACGTTCACACATCTGGTTTGGGGTACTTGAGATTTCCGTGCTTGGAATATGTCTTATCTTTTATCTGCTGTAAGGGACTGGGCTAATCCTTCAAAACCCACCTCAAAGCTCACATCTTCTGGGAAGCCCTCTACAACTCTTCCTTTGTAACTCGGGCAGGGTTCTCTTCCCACACACTTCCATTACAGTGTTTGTGAAATCATACTCGTTCTTACTTAGAAAAATTTTTTCATTTATGTAACATACTGAGTGCCTAAAAGATGCCGGGAAGTATATTAACCACTTCACATGCATTATCTCATTTTATCTTCCTCACTACATTGTGGGAAAGATGCTGTTATCAGCCCCACTTTATAGCTGACAAAACGAAAGCTTGGAGGGACCAGAGTAACTTCTTTGGGGACACAGCTAGGAAGAGAATGGTGGGGATCTAGTGCAGACCCTGACTGCCAGCACCCACAAGCACCGTTTTATTCTACATGACTCCTATTAGGCTGCCAGTTCCTTCAGAGGCTGGCTGGGCCCCACATCATTGAACATAAACTCCCAATAATTAGCTGCACCCAGCAGGTAGTGGCTGTTTGTAAGAAATGCCACCTTGTTTGCATACGCATCCTTTCCTCTTTCTACTGACAAATGATCAGGATCTTTTGCAGAGACTCAAATTTAGAACACAGAAATGACAGAAGCCAACACATTTACATTATCTTAAAAATGGGGACTTTTCAAAAAAAACCTCTTCTTTTGCCTTCAGGAAAAATCTTTTGGGATATTGTAGTTTTCATTCTGAAATGGTGGAAAAAATCCCTTTGGCTTGTGAATGAAATGAAACAAAAGCTATAAAACACATGGTTTATGTTACAGTTCAGTTAGAGACAATATTATGTGTCCCATGAAGCTAATTTGTTTTCTAAGGGAAAAAAGCATCTTAATTTCAGCTGCAAATCCATGAAATTTGGTATAACTTAAGTTTAATAAATCTCAAAAATATTAATTCTCCCTTAGGTCCTATGTCCTATCACTTTTAAGAATATTTCTCAGTATAATGCTTATCCCAACAAAACGTTTAATATTAAAATATGAATAAAATTTGAACAGTGGATTAATCTTAAAATCAACAGGTCAGTTTGATTGAGTTTTAAAGCATTTATAGTGTATGGATGAAATTATTTAGAATAAACTATTTCAGGAAATCTGGTGACATCACACATTCCTTGAAAGACGTGAGCTGTGCGGGTGACAGTGAAGCAGAGTGACGGTGTCTTTATACTCATTTCTCCATGCACTGATACCATCAGCCTAATCAGAATAAGTCGAAGAGGGCTTTTATAAAAAACTAAACTCATAAAATTATTAAATAATTTTTCAATCAAATTATTGTTTCTTCAATTAAAATTAATAGGAATTTTTAAAATTGCTATATTCAATTATCACTTTGAAATCCTAAACTCTATTGGCTAAGACTGTAAATGATTTGGTTTTGGTTGTTTAGATAGAGATTGCTTTTTATTTTAACAACCAGTTCTAATCTGTTCACATCCAGAAGCATAATTTAGAATAGTTTAGAATGCCTAATTTGAGCAAAATTCAGCAATGGAAACACTGAGGTGCACGTTTTAAGCCAGTGCTCTGAGCTGGTTAAATGAGTGGGGAAAGCTGGAATGTAACCTTGCTGCCCCAAGTCCAGCTAATAACTTGACTGTGAAGAGCGGCAAATCAAGTTAAATATTGGAGGAAAATGCCACTCGACTAGACTAGCATGAATTATGGAAAATCCTGAAGATGTCTAGCTCCTCGTGGGTTTTGAAAAGGTAAAAATCCTTCTCCTTGTCTTTGATTAAGTCTCTGATCTGAAGCACATTTTATGAAGGCATAGGTAAAAATAGTTTTTTTGGGGAGGTATTAATTGAACTAAAGCTGGAAATCTGTAAATTCTTAGGATTAACAGCTTTGTGTCAGAAGGCCTGCACTAAGCTTAAATCCTTGCTCTCTTCTAGAGCTGCAGGCTGGACAGGAGGCGCAGCACATCCACTTCCAGTGCTAATGCTCCCAGCATCGGGAACCCCGTTTTCCTTTTAAGGAACTAAACTCCCTACACCTAGTCCTGCTCTCTGGAAAGACAACTGCAGGGCTGATCCTCATACCTCCTTGTTGGCATCCTCACCTCCTTGCTGGCATCCTCTCCACCTCTCTCCCTTACAGTAAACAAGTGCTTCTAGTAGCACACTCTAAGAGCACTAGACACCAGAAACAAGGGTTTTTGTTATAAACGACTGTTTTCAAGCATTTACTGATGCTGGAACTTTCCACACTTAGTTTCCCTACAAAGGTGAGAGTTTTTGCTTAAAATAAAGCATTATAAATTTAATGGGTGAAGAATAAAAATACATTTCTTTTTTGATTTTGTTGTATCACTCTGTGGATAATGTAAGCAATTCAAGTTAAGTTTCCTCATACCTAGTTTTTCCTAAGAAGAGGTCCCCTACAGAATTTTGTAAAAACGAAAATAGAAAGAATCTGAAATGATTCAAGTTTTATTTTTAACCTACATAATGAAAAATTTCCATTACAGTGCCAGCGTTAATTTCCAGTTCTAATTTCCACGATTATTATGGTTTTGTAATGTGTTGGCAAAGCGCAATGACTATGGAAATAATTATCAACAGTATTAAAATAAGTTGACCATTTGAAAGCTACAGTCTCAGGCAATTGCATTGTGAAAAAAGGATAGTGCTATTGCTTTTTCTTTGAGAAACAGATTCTAAGTGTATATATACCCTACAATCACTATTTACACATGGCAAACACACATCTGCTCTGTACTATCAAGAAACACAAAGTATAACTTTATAACATATGGTAACCCAATTTATGTGTCCATAAAGTGTAAAAAGTACAAATATACCAAATACATCTATTTCAATACTTCTAATGAGAAAAAGGCTTTTCAAGAAAATATTTATAGTTATCTCAGAAAAAAATCAGTTTTTATCCTTCTTATTTACTATTATTTTAAAAATGACTAAACAACTAGCATAAGAAAACATCACAGAAGCTGAAATTAGGCCTGAAAGAATACAACTTTTATAAGTGATTTAAAATACTTTAAATGAAATCCTACAATGTAGCTTTTAATTAAGATTAATACAACTTTGTCTATTACCTACTGGATTCAAAGCTTAGTTTAACAATTGTTATTGTAGCTCAAAAGTTTTTAGTCTGTTCCAGACAAGAAAAAACTAAAGGAGTTCATCACCACCAACCCGATATTTTAAGAAATGTTAGAGACTTTTTAAGAATAAGAGAAAAAAAAAAAGACAAATATGAATAATAAAATGGCAATAACTACATATCTATCAACAATTACTTTAAATATAAATGAATTAAATGCTCCAAGCAAAAGACATAGGGTGGCTGAATGGATAAGAAAACCAGACCCTTACAAAGGCTGCTGCCAATAATACTCACTTCAGGTTGAAAGACACACACAGACTGAAAGTAAAGTTAAGGGATGAAAAAAGATATTTCATGAAAATGGAAAGAAAAAAAAATCTGGGATAGTAATATTAATATAAGACAATAAAATCTTTAAAACAAAGGCTATAACAAGAGACAGAGACCCAGTAATTCTACTTCCAGGTGTTTATCTGAAGAAACCCAACACACTAATTCAAGAAGACATATGTTCACTTCAGCATTATTTACAGTAATCAATATATGAAAGTGACCAAGGGGTCCATCAGTGGATGAGTGGATAAAGAAGAGGTGGTACATATGCACAGCATCCGTAAATCTTGCCATCTGCCACAACATGGATGGACCTAGAGAGTATTATGCTAAGTGAAATAAGTCAGAAAGACAAATACCACATGTTTTCTCTTATATGTGAAATCCAAAAAAATAAATGAACAACAACAAAAAAGACAGAAACAAACTCATAGATACAGAGAGCATTTTGATGGAGGCGGTTAGAGGGAAGAGTAAAAACAGGATGTATTTAAGAAGTACAAATTATAAATTGGTAGTTACAAAATAGTCAAGGAGATGTTAAGTATAGCATAGGAAATATAGTCAATAATATTGTAATAGCTTGTATCAGAGGTTACTAGATGTATCAGGGTGATCACTTTGTAAGTTATATACCTGAAACTAATATAATGTATGTGAACTGTAACTGAAGAATAAAATTTTTAAAAAAATTTTTGTCTCTAATAGAAAATAAACCTTCATTTAACCAAAAGCTAATGATAGTTCCAATTATAAGATGTACATTTTTATATTATAAACATATTTTAAGTTTATTGCCATGGAAACAAAAACCAAAGCAAGCTATTTTTGTGTGTTTATTTATGGTGCAATACAGGTACATCTGTTTCAGTCAAGTCTCTGCAGATTCACCATTAGATCTACCTTGGATAAATCCCAGTTGCTGCATTCCGAAGAATGATTATATTCTTGGCTTAGCTATTTAGGGTGGAACAAAGCATATTTTAAGCAGTTTCCTTCTCTAAAAGGAGAAACTATTTTTCTCCTTAAGAAAGCAAATCTACCTGAGAAATCTCATTTTCAATGAATTGCACTGCATGGTACATCAAATATTTGAATTCTAATGCTAACATATATAATATTTAATACTAAAACTTATGGCATTGCCAACAACTAAAATGGCACAGTCCATTAAGGTAGTCGCTAGCCACATAAGGCTACTGAACTTTAAGTGAATTAAAATTACATGGAATTAAATCTTCAGTTCCTCAGTCATACCAGCTCAGTGGAAATACTCAAGAACCACATGTTGGCAGGAACTGCTGCATTAGCTCTAATGCAGAGCTTTTTAATCTCTGTGGTAAGTTCTATTACACAGATAGCCCAAAACTAAAAGATCAGAGATTTCTTAGATGACAAATTTTTGGTTAATCCAAAAAAAAAAAAATTGCGTATTTTTTTCCTAGTCACATGCATTCCAGGGTAATAAAAACTAACCAGACTTGATGTCAACTCTACTGTGCAGAAAAATGAAATGTTGAATGATTTATGTTCAATAATTAATACATTTATATCATGATATTTCCTCATATCCTCAAATTTCAATAAATGTATGCACACATTATTATTTGGGGAAGTTAACACGTTGTGTAGCTACTTGTGAGGAAAGATCATAACCTTAATAGCGTAAAGAAAAGTCTAGTATCTAATGCATACTCTTGCCACAGGGAAATCTGGAATGAAAAGAAAGGGTAAGAAAATCCACTCCCAGAGTATAACTTAAAAAAAAGTGTAAAAGGCTCTAAATTTGTCTAAAAGTCTATTTAAAAATAATTACAGAAAATGTTTCTAATTCCATTAATATAATAAAGACACTCAGTCACCTTTTAATTTGTTTTAAATGAATGAGAAATTACTTAGTAAAATGCTCATTTTGAATAGTACTCTATGATAACATTAAATATAATCTGTGAATGGTTATTATATAACTATACTGCCTGGTTTAAGTGATTTATAATATACTTTAGAATGTTCATGATTTATAACTAACTCTAAGTGCATAATATATGCTTGGTCACATACTTGATTAAACAGCACCTTTGGCATTTCTAGTTAAAAAAAAAGTACCACACCCCTACTGGCTAGGGATATAAATTTATTTAAGATGATGTCTCTATAAGACAATCATACATGACATACGTAGATTTACAGAACTTTGTACAGCATGGTAACCTACCAAAACTTCAAAGACTTCTTAAAATGTTTTTAGGATATAACTTATTAGAGCACACAATCTCAGGACTACATACGACTTAAGTACATTTATGTAAGATGCTACAATAGGCAACAAGCAGTACTCCAGCAGAGTGGTTAGAACCACGCCCAGGAGCTAGAACTAAATAACTGAAACTGAATGAAATAACTGCTTTAATCCCATGTGTGTCCTAGTGCCTAATACAGTGTCTTGTGAAAGTAGCAGCTAATACGTATTTGCTGAATAAGTTAATGAATGAAGCACTTTGCGTCTGCGAAAAGAACACAGGCTTTGCAATCAGCACAGATTCAAATCCAGGTACAAACTTGGCTTACTCTTAAAAATAGGAATAATACTTTTATCTTACGGGCCTGTGGAGAGAGTTAGGCACAATGCACGTAAACCACTAAGCACAGCCTTGGGCAACTGGAAAGTACCCAGTAAATGATCACTGGTAATACTGTTTTGCTCACCACTGGCAGGTTTACTAAAGTAGAACCTTGACACTAGTCAGCAGAGTCAAACGTATTTAAACAATATACTCTAAAGACTTCTCCTGTGTGGAAAGAGTCTGAAGGAATATATATAAACACATATATAGGCAATAACGAAAGATTCCATGATTAGATTCCTAGACATAAGCCAATCCTGGGAAGGCTGATATTTTTATAAACCTATCTAGCCAAAGAGCCAATGAAGCAATACGATTTCAGAGTACAGAGGGCGGTATCTGTAGGATGATTATCTGTCTTGTGTAGGTCAAGCAATGTGGATCTGTGGTTCACTTTAGACTTACTGTGTAAATTCTGCAAACGTTTCTGAGGCCCTATCATGTGAAGTACTGGTCTATGCACTGGGGACGCAACCATGACAAGATGCAGCCCTTGCTCTTGAGATAAATGTGCTAACAACAGAATCACAGAGCCAGTGCCATGACAGAAGATGGCTGGGCACTTAGTCTGGTCTTGATATTTAGGCAAAGCTTCTTAAAGAAATGACATCTATGCTAAGGTCTAACGAATGAGTAAGCGTTATCTCAGATGATAAAGGTGATAGACAAGTAATGGCAGAATAAAGGCCAAGGAGAGTTAAACTGCATAAAAAGGTGCCAGTTTTAAACAGCCTACTATTGCTCGAACAGCACAGCACAGTGGGAAGAATTTAAGCTGAAGAGAGAGAGAGGAGCCAGGTCATGGAGAGCCTGGCGGGCCAGGCAACGAAACCTGGAAACTATTAGATGAGAGAGAGTGTGTCAAAGCTAAGCAGCTTTCCAGACCTTAGGTCGAAGGGGCTGTACAGAGAAGAGGAAAAAGTATTTTGTTTTTCTATTTAAATCAAGGCTATCTATTAGTATCCAGAATTGGTGATTCTCATTAGATGATATTCTTGGCTTAGTGATGCAAACTGGAAAATGGAGAATCACTTTGTTTTAGGTAATGACAATTCATTTGTCATTCAAGAGACTATAATCAATCCAAGTAAGGCCATCCCTAACAAAATGCCCAACAATTACAGGCACCTATGAACACCCCTGGACTTGCCTAGCAAGGTCTTAAGACTTAAAGACTTTGGTTTTACCAGCTACTAGAGTTTATTTGCAGGTGGAAGCTGCAAAGAGTATCAAAGGATTAAAAAAAGTCCACTCTTCCCACTTCTAGGGTCTTACCATTTGATTAAGGAAAGAGAGGACACTCATCTTAAAAAACAAAAAAATGAAGACGAGAAGCAGACTTACGGAGACCACACTCTTGGGAAAGCCTCTATCTCTTCCTGTGTGTACTCGTCTAGACGTTTCGGTACTTTCCGTGGCTGAGGAAGCTCTTCCACTAAATTCTTAAGAATGTCTTCTGGTATATCCTAGGTTCAATAAAAATTTAGACTTAATTTTCTTAAAATCTATTCCTTAGTAATCCTTAGTAATTAGTAATACTTAGAAACCATTAAAAACTAAACAAAAGCAGTATTTATAAAATGAGAAGAACAATATAAACTTTGGGAAAATCCCTAAAAGTACATTAGACCAATGATATAAGTAACCTCATTATAGTAATACACTTCCTCCTTTAATCTTGACAAACATATTTTTCATGATAAATTAAATGTCTTCAATTTTGGCAACTATTGAGACACTAAGTTCTATTTTGTTTTCTTAAATACTGTTTAATTTATTCCTCTCTTTTCATACTGCCTTGGCTCACTCTCATGATTTTTTATCCGAAGTGTGTGTACTGGGTCTATTGCTTTCTATCCACACTCCATGTTGTTGCCAGAAAAAACTTTCAAAAATGAAAATCTGCTGGCTCTTTGGGTCATTTAGCCAACAAACATTTATTGAACTCCTTCAATGAACCAGGAGTTGTGCTAGGTGCTGAGTATATAAAGGAAACTAGATCAGGGCCTCTAATGGCTTGCAATTTCTAAAGTCACTCCTCAACCAGCGTCTCACTCCTAGCTCACCTCTCTGACCTCGCTTCTCTTCACACAACCCGGGCTTCTGGGTTATCAGCCTCTTTACCTTTCATGCGCTGTCTACAATGACATTCTGGTGTCTTGATTAATAGTATTCCCCCCACCAAAATGACTTTCCCCGGTTATGTATCCAAATGCTCAGAAAAATGAAAGAAAAAGTAAAATGCAAAAAACGTCAGAATTTGAGTAATTGAAAGCAAAGTAAAGAGTAAAGCATATATGTGAGAGTTTAAAAGAAGAACAGAAACTAAATAAAATGAAGAGCATGAGTAACCATAAGAATTAATATTTGTAGTGTGCTCATAATAAAGAAATAAGAAAATGAGAATTGTATTGCAAGTCTGGATAAGTTAATTTTTGAGATTATTGAAATAAGGATAAAATATCAATATGGATATATCCACAGGGATAGTAGATATAAATCCCCCTTTTCATAAGTGTTCCTAGAAATTTTCAAAAAAAGATTAGTATATAGTAAAATACAGTTCTCCCCAGAGAACATGTAATTGGGAATCAAATATCTAGGCAAGGACATGGCATCAAGTAAGTAATTGTTTTGACCAAACAGTGTGACTCAATAATCAAAATACAATTTTAAAACAGCTTTAAAAAATCAGTGTTCTGTACTTTAAGCTTGTTTCTAAAACCTAATGTGGCAAAATTTTAATAATATTTTTTAAAATTTAAGTTGGCTTTTAAAAATTATGGGTTGGATAGGCTGAGTCTCTATCAACGTATACAAAATATAATACTATTGACAATGTATCTTTTTCACTGAAAAACATTTTAAAAATATTTAACATTCTTTCCTCAATATATTCAAATCTGTGGGTATAATTATACATAAACAGAACAAGCAGAGAATGCCTAGGCATAAAAAATATTATTACGCGATTCTTATTTTTTACTTCCTGAAGAAGTCCACCTGCTAATGTGATATTTTTTAAATTTATGAATATTTCGTACTTCTTTGGGAAGCCATTAAAAATAAAATTTGCAAAGATAATATCAAAAGTTGCCAAATGCTCAGTCAGTATAGAATATATGGAATATAGTGCGTTTATGGTAAATGTTTGCCAAGTTGACTGAATTTTGACTGAAAGGAGTTTATTACATTTCTCTACTATGAGAGGATTTCACTGAAAGAATAAACAAAATCAATGAAAAATGAGAGATAAAAGTTGTAATTAGGTAATGCATTTGAAACCTGGAAGAGGAGAAACTGCCTCCTTTAACCTGTAAACAGAAAAGGTAACCCCGAAATGTTAACTGAATGCGTTTATGGAGATTTAAGAGCCCTCTGAACAGAGAAGGCAATTAACCTAAGAAGGAAATAAGGAAAAAAGAGTAGGAGAAAAACACAATAAGAGATCATTTATTATTAGTTTTTTATATTTTTAAAGAAATTTATGTTCTACAGAGAAGTTTAAAGAATACAGTGAACCCTCATCCAACCTTCATCTACATTTACCAATCATTAAAATATGATATATTTATTTTTTTATCTATATGCATTTATACACTTTCTTTTTGGCTGAACCATTTGAGAGTAATTTGTAAATATTTCACCCCTAAATTTTAGCTCATATCTCCTAAAGACTATCTCCTACATACACATTACAAGTTCATGTTCAAAAAAATTAACACTGATAGATGATCACTTTTTATCTAATATTCTATCTATTTTCAAATTTCTCAAACAGGACTAATGTCTTAAATTTTTTTTTCCCAGTCCAAGATCCAGTCAAAGATGAGCTGCTGCATTATATTATGTTGTTTAACATACATCATATGTTCTTTAGCTTCCTTTAATCTGAAGAGTTCCCATGCTTTTACTCTTTCATGAAATTAACATTTTTTAAAAGTTGAGGCCAGTTATGTTGCATAATGTCTTTTTATTTGTATTTGTAGTATTATTTCCCCATGATTAGATAGATTCAGGTGAAACATTTTGGCAGGATGCTATATAGTTTATGTTGGGCCTTTAGTGCTTCATTCAGAGCAGGAGACACATGATGTCAGTTGTTCCATACTGATGACACATTTGATCTCTCGCTTATGGTTGGTGTCTACCAGACAGCTTTGATGTAAAAGTGTCTTCCCCCTTTCAAATCATAAGTATTCTACAGCACAATGTTTTCAAATTGTGAACATCCTATTGTATAATTGTTTATCTGATGACTATAGAATATGCTGATAATGGTCGCTTTTCTAATTCAGTATTATTTCTACATTTTTTTTAGATGATATTCTTCTCTAAAGAAGAGCTTTTCCTTTTCCAGAAAGAAGGAAAATTATAATAAGTTAAAAATAATTTTTAGACAATTATGGGCTCACAGATTTCTGTTTTCTATCCAATGTAGTCCATTATTAAAACTTCATTTTAAGGCAAATACTATCCCATATTTGGTCACTGGGCACCAATTCAAGCTGCTTCCCACTTTCTCTTGACATTTCTATTGGTTTATGAGCACCGCCTTACTTTTTGTTCCTTATTATTTCACTGTCTGCATGAGTACACCCCATAATAACTCTGTTCTTTCTCTGTGCCAGACCCAGAATCAATCATTTCTCGAAGGAAAACCAGGTTCCTTTTAGCAGGGACTAGCGCTTATAAGCAAGATCTGGGCACTAGTTGTGCTTGCTTCTATTCTTGCTGTATTATATTTTATGAATATATAAGACCTTATGATAAAAGAGTTAAAAGTAAAACAAATATATAAAATGTATTTTCTAAAAAAAACCTCATTCTCTTCTATATTCCATTCTATATTTTTCCACTTAATATGTCCTGGAAAAACATTATCAAATAATATTTGTCATTCTATTTTTATAACTGCACAGTACTCACTAAATGGATATAACATAGTTTATTCAATTTTGTATGAATAAGTACTTATTTACTTCTATTATTTTACTATTATAAATAATTTAGAAACAATAATCATGTATATTTTCAGACTGCATTGCTATAAATGAGATTTCTGGATAAAGTATGAATCTCCTTACCTATGTATTTTGTTAAATATTACCTAATTACCAGCTTCCTTATGGGTTGCAGCATTTTGTACTTCCACCAGCAATGCATGCGAGCCTGTTTCTCAACAGCCCTGATGATAAAATGTGTTGTCAAGCTTTTAAATATTTAACAATCTATTCTAGGGGGAATGGGCTCATTTATTTTATGGTCTGAAATTATTTAAGTAATTTACTGTTTAACTAAACTACCATGAATACTTAAATACCCACACTCAAACCTGACTACCTTATAACTGGGATAAATATTGTTTTTGTGTCCTTTAGAAAATATAGTTTCCACAAAAATGTGACAGTACAATCAAAAACAGGAGTTTTTGAATTCTTGGGATTTCATGAAGATCATTTAATTTAGATGATGAGACTGCTCCCGTACCTAGAACCTCAAGGTAAAGTGAATAGTGAAAAATTATTTTACTCATCCATGTAAAACAAATGTAAAAGCATGAATAATTTACTCATGCACTGTTTGAGTGGCTTGAGTCGTTGATATAATTTGATATTCTGGAATGAATTTATACGTGATTCCTCTGCTAGGAACTATACTGACAATCATCATCATGTAATGAGAGTAACTATCACTTACTGTGCCAGGCCTGATCGAAGTGCTCTACAAATGTTATTTCATTTAATCCTTATGTAGTAGGTAGTATTACTACTCTCGTATCACAGATGAGAAAACAGAGATAACAAGTGACTAATCCATGGACATAAAGTCAGTAAATGGTAGGGCAAGGATTCTAACTCTATACTTAGACTATGTTATTATAGAACCTTTCTCTAGTATTTCATCATATTATACTAAAGAGAAAAGCTAAGTACTTAAAATAGTTTAATATTAATAACAGGAACTCTGATGATAGTTCCTTGTTTAAATAAAGCAGATATTAAAGTGAAAAAAACAGCTTACAGAATTTCAATTTTTTAGTCCAATGATAGCTTACTTTATGATTAAAAATAAGAACAATTGTTATAATGGTGTGTTCACTATAAAATAGAGAAAATATTTCAGAAGTTGACATGAAATTATTAAAAATAAGTCTATGGCAATTAAATTTAGGAAAAGCATCATTACCAATGACCACTGACTTACCTCATCTGGGAAAAGATGCAACCTCTGCATCATAGTTCTTCTGTGAAGGTTTTTTGGTAGCATGCCATAAATAGCTAGTTTTACAATCTGAAAAACATATATACATAGGACTCAATAAAAAGAAAACATGATGCAACATAAAGAAGGCAAACATAATTAGAGATAGTGATGAAAACAAGTGGGCTAAGACTCAATAATGAAAGGCAAGAAATGGAGACCTAAGTAGATATGCGGCAGCAACAGAAAAGGATTTTTTTTTTTTTATTTTGTGTAGTATTATTTTCTTTAGGCTCTATTTATTTTTCTTTAGGACAAAAAAAGATTAAAAATAATCTATATATGTGTCCATTTTAGCTAGACTAAGAAGAAATTCTCTAAGCTTTTACAAGGACCTGTGGCTCAAATAATCTATCACAGCGAATATAGCAGAGCCCAGAGAGGCCTAAGCCTGTGTCTCCCAGGTGGGAGAGCAGGGTTCCAATTCAAAAACTGAGCCCAACCGTGCAGCTAGGAGACTGGCTCCAAGGGTCCCAGATCTACAACAATGGCACTGGTTGGCAGTCAATGAAAACTTACTATGCGTACAGTGCTCAGTGCATTACGTCCATTGTCTTGTTTAGTGCTGCGTCACATTTCGCAGAAGAAATGGATTTAGTGAGGTTACAGAGCTCCCCCAACATCTTGTATCTGGTAAGTGGTGGTGTTGAAACTCAAACCAGGCAGTCTAACTCCCAGCACAGACACATAGCACATGAAATCGCATCTCTATTGCGTTTCTCTCCATAACTTAGCAAGAAGATGAGTCTCTTCTCTCTACCATACCCACTCCCAACATGGCAAACCTTTCCATGGTTTACTTTTCCCTTTTAAGGTTATTGTCATGGTTGGTTTTAATGTGATTTCATGTATGTTTTGGCAGGAGAAAGTCACTCTGCTCCATGATATCCCGGAGGGCCTCCTGGGATACAGTGTATGCAAATATACCGTGAGTTCTTCAAAAAAAACTACTGATAGAGACATTTGCAGTGTTACTTAGATTTTTATCATCTGTACTCATATTTCAAGAATATAATTTGACATGTATTCAAGCTAAATGCACTAAAACATCACATGTTAGGACAGGGTTTCACTGTAAGAAGATTTCCTATTTTATTTTCTTATCAAATCAGGCTACAAAACCTTATTACGTATACAAGCTAATGACATCCATATATATTTTCTATCTATTTTCTAGGTTAGTGCTATGAATACTTTATGTTCTGGAAAACTTACTTAAATATAGATTTATATTACTAAAAGCAATTGAAAATTCAGTTCATCACACAAGCCACTTTTTATGCAGTCAGTTGCCACATGTGGCTAATGGTACATATTGGACAGCGCAGAAAGAACATTTCTATCATTATAGAAATTTCTAATGGACAACACGGACCTAGATATTAGTGTTTAAATTTTTAATGTTTTAAAATTCAAGTAAAAACTAACAATGTTAAGACTACTCAGCATTTTTTCTGGATAAACAAATCATATCCTCTGAAAAACATCCTTTTGGCAATTTTATTCTACTAGTAGGGGTACATCGCATTTGGTTTTCATGTTCTTAAAAAATTTAGTTGTATTTACTTGAATTAATGAGCTGGTATTTTTCAAATTTGCCCTATTAAAAATGCAAACATAACACTCAAATTAGAAAAAGCTAGAAAAATGTGACAATATTATATAGTGACAAGGGAGAAAAAAGACAGACAGATAAACATATATGCCCCCAAAATAAATACAGGTGAAACACATAAGGACACAAACTCTTAAAGAAACTAAAATATATGACAGAGAAAAAGGATATAACAAAAAGACTGAATTAATATATCCATTTGTTTTAGAATTAATGATCTTCCATGAATTATAAACATATTTAGAAATATTTAATAACCTATTAATAACTATTTAAATGCACTAATTGATGTATCTTACAAGTAATATTCCAAGATTGTACTAATATTAGAAGAATGAATTATGAAACAAATTCTCTGACAGGCAACATCACCAAGTACTGATTAACAAATCATGTCTGCTGGCAGGAGACTCACTGCTCCAGACAGACACTTAGTGGAAGTAAAATAACTGACCCCTTCCTTAACAAGCCATTTTTTTTTTCAAAACACAAAGTAAAAATTAACACTTAAGAAAATATTAAGATCTTTTATCGATGTAATAATTTAAATGGATTTAACTCTGAAATATTTTCTAAGGCATCCATCAAACATTTTTAAATGCATTTCCCTCTTTGTTTCTTAAAAAATAATAATTTAAAACAATTTTACTACATTTTTTAACCAATGTAACTACAAATTTAATCAAGGCCAAATTCTTAACATCAAAAAGTTGGACTATACTGCCTCCTAGTGTACAGTGAGCATGTGTAAACAACAAAACAGGGGACTGCTTTTAGCAATATTAAGGACTAATACTAGGATTAGAAACTTCTCCCAGTATATAACTCAATAAAGTAATAAATAAGCATTAATGAAGCTAATGATATTGTTCAAAAAAATATTTTTAAAGCATGGAACCTACTGGAGGCCAGAAACAGGAGAAAGTACTACAAGAAGTGCCAGGGCTTGCATTTGCCCTGAGGTCACCAGCTTAGTGCAGGGCTTGTGTTTTAAAGGAATACTACTTTGGGTCCAGGTACTAAGACTCCATCATAAACCTAGATTTCAGTGGAAAGGCAACAGCAGAATGTAGAATGGGAAAATTTAAAAAATAAGAGTATTTCTTGATAGGTAACTGTTAACCATGAACCTGACCTCTCAAGGCTCAATTTGAGGCCCGAAATACATCCCTTTTATAAGGATCAAAATCTAAAGTATAGCTTAAAGAGGTCTTAGAAAATCCAGACATCTAAAGAATAGTTTAAAGAGCCCCATGCACCTGCTAGAAGCTAAGTAAATCTTTCCTGAAGAAATTATTTTTTAACATAGGTCTCAAAGAATTATTAGAGATGAAGTTCAAGGTACATGAGCTTACCAAGTATCCTTAGCAGAAACAAAATATTATAGATTCAAAAAAACCACAAATATTAGATTTAAATACAAATGCTAAGAATTACATTTAATATGCTTAAATATAAGAGGAAACCAAAGGATGACAAAGGAACAGAAAGATTATCAAAACTGACCAGCAAAATTGAATGAGAAATAGTACAATTTCTATAGATAAATATATAAAAATTGAAAGGAACTCAATAAAAGGGTCAATCAGATAGGACATAGGTTAAGAAAAAGAGAACTAGAACATAGATCTAAAGAAATTATTATAATGAAGCACAGAGACAGGGAGACATAAAATAGGAAAGAGAGCTAATTAATCAAGCACAATAAAGTGAGACATTTGATTTTAAGTATAATTAGATTTCCAAAGGGAAAGAACAGATAAAGAGGAAAGAGAGCCAATATTATAAGATATAGAAGCTGCCAAATTTTCAAAATGGAAGACACCAATCCTCATGCAAAATAAATAACAAGATTTAAAAAGAAACAGGACAACCAAAGCCAAAGATCTTAAAAGCATCTAGAAAGGAAAGGCAGAATATATACAAAGAAACAGTTAAGTTGACAACTGACTTAGTAACAATAACAGAAGCTAAACTCTGTTTAAATAACAGCTTCAAAAAGCTAAGATAAAAAGTTGTTATCCTAGAATTGCATATGTATGTAAAACTATTAGGAATGAAGGCAAAAATAAAAATAGGTTCAGACAAAAAAGTGAGTTCACTATGAAGCGACCATTATAGGAGTGTCAGAAGTACTTCAAGAGGGAAACAGCCCAGAAGGAATCAGTAACTGTGTAAAACAATAACAAGAATTTGAACTGGAAGGGATTTTTAAAATTCTTGAATAGAGAAAGTATATAGATTGTGAGGGTGAGTAGGTGTTAAAAATCTTCTAAGTGCCTTGATTTAATTTGAAGGAAAGTAAATATATTGATTAGTCTTAGACTTCTGGTAAATAAAATCTATTAATCCAAAAGAAGGTAAGAAGAAGAGGAAAACAGAAAATAAAATCTAGCTCAGTACAATTTAAAACTGTAAAATGTTATATCAGGAGGTAAAGAGGGTAGGACAGTATGTATCTTGATTAATATCTTAGGAAAATTATAATTCCAAACTTAAATTTCTCTGACACTAAATCTTCAAAAGATAAAAAGTAAAAACTGACAGAACTACAAGGAAAAATAAACAAATCCACAAAGATTTTAATGTAACTCTTTCAGGTAATCAATAAATCAAATGAACAAAAAAAGTCAGTAAGAATTTAAGATTGGAACAACACACTTAATATATTTGATATAATGGACATATAAACATATACACATATATACATAACTATCTCTCGCTCTCTCTCTCTCTCCCCAAGGAATTTTCAGCAAACACATATTTTAGGTGATCATGCAACTGTGTCAAAAAATTTTTTAAAAAGCATCAAAATTATTTGACTAAATGTAAAACATACTAAATAGTTATTAAAAAATACACAGAATTGAATGATAATGAAATAATACTTATCAAAGCTTGTATGATACAGTTAAAGCAAAGAATTTATAGCCTCAAATGCTAGCTACATTAGAAGGAAGATTGAAAACACAGAGTCTGAACCAGTCTTTCCACAGATGATAAATATTAAAAAATGTGATACACGTACTGCTACTGGATCCTTCTGGTGAAGTTGGGCAGCTGTTACTTGTTTAAATCCACCTGGGTAACTGTTAAAAGAAGCAAAGACATTAAACTGAGAGTAGGCTATGATCCAGTATTCCTGAAAAGAAAATTCTTTTATAATACAAAAACCATTTTTATTATGAAATTATACTTGTTTCTGGAAACTATGCTAGCCACTAGTATCTTAAAAATTAAGTAGTGACTTATGCTATTTTGAAATGCTATACTCTTAAGTGGGCAACCATCGCTATTTCATAAAAGTCCCACATCCTGGAAGATTTCTTGGCATAACTATATTTCTATTAGAATTTAAAGTGATTCATCATTCATTTATTCATTCATTCATTATGGGGTTGTTTATCATTGCTTGAATTAAGAAAGAAAAAGCAATGAGCCAAAATGTTTCATATTCCCTGCCAAATCAGGCAAAATGTCTGTATAAACTAGTGGGCCGTCAGGTTTGGGGAAAATAGTGGTAGACCATTTGGTTCTTAAGCCAAGTCAAACTCTCAACAGGTCATGATCCTGTTCCTTATTAACAGTTGGTAAAAGACCCCTAAGAGTAATTTTTGGTCCTAAGTAATCAAATATTTAAGTGCATTCAGATCAAACTTATATATAAAATGGATAAAATGGAGATCTAAAAATATATGTTTATTTGGGATAGTACTGGAGGCAGCTTAGTGACCTCTGGATGCCAGAGATTCAGGCCTGGAATCTCCGTCTGCCAGTGCTTACCAGTATAAAATGAGGCAACTAACTCACTTTACCTCTTTTATATATGTGTTTACTCACATAAGAAAAATGATAACATCTGCCCCATCTACCTCTCAAGATATTTGAGAGTCCAATGAGAAAATGTTTGTCAAAGTGCTTAAGAAATGTAAAACAAAAATAATATACAGATGTAAGGTTTCATTACATTGAATGGATAAATAAAGCCTAAATGATTTTCAAGGAAGGAAAAAAGAAAATGTAAAATCAGTGGCCTATGCAAGGGAAGTTTAGGATTCCCTAAATGTGATTCCTTTTATCAGCTTCTTTCAACAAGACTTGAAAACATTTTAAGATGATTTAAAGAACCACCTTTTAGGAATAAAATTTAAGAAAGCATACTGAAAAGTTTGCTGAGAAAAATAGGTAATTTTCAAACTGATATTCTTTCCTCTGTTTCATAGAAATTCAGCTTCAGAAAAAGAAATAATTCTCTAGACTTCAATTCCTGTATTTCTATCCATGGAAAAAAATACTTTACGATTTCTATGCTAAAGATTATCTTTCTACTTTTAACACTGAGATGGCAAATACTAAAGCATAATACCATTTACATTATATTCAGGAGTTTGGACTTTACACTGAAAAAGCTGGAGAGCTACTGTAAAATTCTGAGTAGGAGAACATCTTGAGTAATGCAACACTCAGTTGATTTTTAGATGGAAAAGTAACTAAATTTCTTTTCCAGTACAGGATAGCCTGACTGAAGTAGAAGATGTTTGTTTCGAATGTTAGCCAAGATTTTTTCAATTCATATTAATTTAGTAAACATTTGCGGATTGCCTGCTATGCTGGGTGCTGGAGATATACAGATAAATACCACAAGATCCTTTCCTCAAAAATGATGACTAAATTCTGTTGTGACATCTAATGGGAAGCTATATCCCTAAATTATGCCAGTATATTCAGACGACTAAAGAGTTAGATTTCAAAGTTCAAAGTTCACATAGACCTATCTCACTCAATCTCTAAAACCATTAGAAGTGAATGTTTATAAAATATCTGACCAAGAAAGAATTTCGTGGGACTAGAAAATACAGAATAAATTACAAAGGAAAAGAGAGATTATATAAAAGTTAGTTATATAAAAATTAAATAACCATAAAGCAAAACACTTCATAAAGAAAATTTGTAAAAAGTAAAAAAATACAATAGTGGATTAATATTTTTAAAGGTAATATGTTCAGAGAAAGTGATCAGGAAAGCATTGAAACCTCATTAGTATGCAAATGTAAACAATCACATGCCCATCAAAGTAGCAGAGCTTTATTATTAAACTATTTTTAATGATAATACGGTGTACAGTTTTGTAATAACAGACATTCCCATGTACAAGTATTGCAATAGTAAAATGGTGTCTGGAAATATCAAAGGCCTAAAAATAATCATCCCTTTGATTCTGAAATTCATTAAATTTCTAGAATTTTATTTTAAATAACTATATATTGAAAGTTTAATGGGTAAAGGTATTTTCAAATTCTTTATAAAAATCAAAATTTTAATTTCAAAAAAAGAACAATGATTAAGTAGGGCAAATCATATTGTATACTAGTACCTAATGACTAAAAATAATACTTATAAAAGGGCTCTCTGAGAATTTTATATTAAGTGAAAAAGGATATAAACATAAATATTAACATGTTGGGTCAAAGGATGAAGGGTGATTTTTAGTTCCTTCTTTAAACTTCTCTGTATTTTCTAGTACTAGCATGTACTAGAAACTTTTACAATTAGAAAGTTAAATTTTGAACACATAATTGCAATAAAGTATTAGGAGCATAATAAAAGTAGTATGTCCAAAATATAAGTCAAGAGTCAACAGAAACAGAGAAACAAAAAAGCAATTGGCTCTATGGGGAATGCAGAAATAGGGAAGGCATCAGAGGATGTGACATCTGAGCCAGGTTTAATGGATAAGGAAGGTTCTTAAGAAACATTCTTGTCAAGGAGAACAACACATTGCAAAGGCAAAGAAGTAAGAAAGAGCAATATGTCGGCTAAAATAAAGTATTATGAAGCAGTAGTAGTAATTTGATGACATTAATTTCCAAAGACACTTGAATTGTCACAGGTGAGAGAGCACTATTGACAGGGACACTACCAGGAAAACACATTACACTAGCAGCTGTGCTATTATTTTCCTTCATTTGCAGTAATACTACAGATATTATTGTGATAGGAATTACCTAACATTTTGTGTCAATACTTCACTTTATGGTTTGATCGATCACATTATGTTATCCTGACTTTTCATATTTCTTTCCTAATTACTTGTAAATTTTATAGAATTTGGTTTATATGTAGAGATATGCCAATAGCAGAAAGTACTAAAGATGGATGTGAATTTATTCTTGTCAAGTTAAATAAAGATTTCATAAATGTGTTGAAGGGGAGGAATGGGCAAAGGTTGGCTAAAGGAAGCAAACAAGTTATTCCAAGCATTTAAGACCTACCTGGGCAAGAGATGAAAAGAAAAAGATGGGAACATCAAAATCTGCTTGTCTAAGACAAAGGTGCAATCGAAAATAAAAGAATAATTTTGATTAAGAATGAAAGATCGACAAGCCTAACCATATCTTACATAGCAGTGTAGAAGGTATCCTTAGTTAAATTTGTATATGACCTGAAGATGAGGGGTTAACTAACATTATATGACTGAATAAAGATCTTGAAAGTTCTTAAAAACCTGGAGATAAAACAACATGGAGTAAACCTAAGGTATGTAGTTGGATTAAAATGAAACTAAAACACACAGGAAGGAGGAAACATGGTTGAATAGCAAGCAGCATGTCTGAAAAAGACAGCGTTTTAGCCGAGAGTGAACTCAGCATGTTCCGTAGTAATAAGGCCCTGAAAAGTTCTATTGCAATAGAACACCGCATAACAGAGATGGAGAAGTCACATTGTATTTGGAGACCATTAGAACACAACCAGGCAGGCATATTTAGTTAAAAGCAATGATTGTATCTAGAGAAGAGTGAACAAGAAATGATGGAGATATTTAAAGTGAAGTTATATAAAGAACTCTGAAGGAACTATAGATGTTTAGCCTAAGGAGAAGACAAATCAGTGGGCCCTTACTGATCACTGTCTCAAAATTATCTGAAGAATGTCATGTGGAAGACATATAATTATTTTTGTCCCAAAGAGAAAGAATAAGACCAATATGAAAGCAATAGAAAAACAGATTATAGGTCAATAGCATAAGGATCTTTGTAAAAGTTAGACCATTTCCAAGGTGAATAAATGGGCTGCCTTATGAACTGTGAGAATGGGACAGCTCAACATAAGCAGAGAGACTTATAATTTGAAAGTTATGTTGTGGAGATTTTAGGTTATCTTCCAAACTTGGGGTTTCATTCACCACTCCTTAAGTACTTTCGGATGTTCAAGATGGTCCTGGAAATAGCAGTAAGATGAATTGCAGAAAGGAAAAAGAAAGAAGACTGATTAAAAAATGAGGATAATCTGGATCAGAGAGGTTTATGTGAAAAGGCTCCAGGAAAAATAGATATTGTTAGTTAATAACTAGTATTTGGTACAGATCTGTGTTTTTCTGACCGAGTAAATTACATTTGTAGCATGAGTAAAATCAATATTTTCTTAAATGCGGAATTTTGAAAATACATTTTTTCTTTTAAATAAGATCAATACTATTGTTAAAGGAATACATTTCCACTGCCTATCTTCCCTGACAACGACGCTGTCTTACCCAGTGTGTGAAGAGTATACTTTTTGTTCCCATTTGTTTCCAGAAAATGCGATGTGCCTTGTATTTATTATGACAACATGATCGCCACAGTTACCTAGGTTTAAACAGAAAAGAGAAAAAATTACGACTTTTAAGACAAAAGTGGCCTTGGTTATTTATAATGCTTATCAAAGTCTGAGCAACACATTAAAAATATAAAGCAATTAAGTGCAACATCAAAATCCTTGAACAGATTTCTGTTACTGCTTTACATAACGTCTAAGTATAGAAAGAACTGGCTAGCCATTTGGAAAATGTTGACACTGGAAGGTAAAAGAGAATTTAATGAAGATGCCAGTACCAACAATACATCTTTAAAGGCAAACTACTGTTCCTTCTATCGTATCTTCCCATTAATAATTATACTTTACTAAAAATGTTTACGTTCTTCTAAATATTTAGTAGAAATTTTCCCTTAAAAGCAGAAGAGAAAATGAAAACAATATGCATATAGATATAACAAAGTATGTTTTGCCAATAGGTAAATTGAAAACAAATGTAAAATGTCACAATTTATTCTTCTCACATTTAGAGAACAATAGAGCACTATGATCTTATGCTAACTACTAACCCAAGGTTTCTTCTGACTATATATGACTAGTAAAATTTAAACTTTCATTCTCAACTATGACTACATACATATTCAACAGGATGGGTTGGCTTGAAATTAAAATAGATGTACTGAATTAACTTTCCAGTGAAAAGTACCCCTGAGATCGGCTATTTGTCAAAAAAATAAAAAATAAAAAATAAATAAATAAATAAAAATATTTTTTAAAAAGCCCTTGAAAGTCAAGTTTTCAAATGGCAAAATCAATCAGAAACGTTTCTTAAATGCCTATTCTACTAACAGAAAAATAAACTTCATAAGATTCTAGAAGCTTATTTAAGAAAGAAAACCACTGAAATAGTATGAACACAATATATGAAAACAAAAGATTACATTATATGATTTTATACAAAGCTTTGAATTTGAATGGTAGAATTTTCAGAGAGAAGTTCATAGTCTATATCTGACAAAGGTAAAGGAAAGAGGATAAAGCAGGTGGGTTTTCTTCACTAGAATGAAAGGGAATCCGGAGTGGTGAAGGAAAGATGCAGGAAGCTAGCTCTTTAATGTGCCCCCCAAAATATTTTGACGATACTTGGTGAATTAAGTGACTAAATTTCCTAAAGGTGACACATGGTGGGCTACTAAGGCAGTTGGGCAGATGAACAAGAAGAACCACAAAAGTGGGTGAGAGGCTATCTATCTAGTCTCAGACATATGCTGAAATTACCTTAGCTTTTGCCCAGGCATTTACAGTGTAAGAAGCTAAGGCCCATTAAGATTAAGGGATTTGTCAAAAGCTCACACACCAAGTTACTTAACACCCTGTTCAGGCTCTTTCCATGACACCTCTTTAGAGGGCAATGGAATCTTTAACTTTCCATTAAAGCTAAATTTATTTGTAAAATTAAGATTGCAAAATTAAAATGATACAATAATTAACATCTGAAATAGACTGGCATTTAACTGAATAGTAAGAGAGAAAAACGTGCTAGCTAGGTAGCGTTAAGAGGATCATCAACTTTCTGCTTTTTAACAAGTCCTTATAAAAGATTTAAATAAATGATATAAGACAGAATACCAGTGATTAAATTAGATCGAATCTAATCTTTGTTGAATGATTTGGTATGTTAGTATTCATAACATTAACCTTTAAGAACTGTGTGCATCTTTTATTTCATTCCATGTACAGTAGAAGTATTTTAATATAATCTAGTAATAAAGAAGGTTTCCCTATGCTTTTAAATGCTCATAGTCTTCCTCAACTAATTAATCTGTGGGTAGTGAAGAGTGGCGTCCTCATGAAGAATAAGTCATAATCCAAAATTCACCACTCGCCCTTTCTTTTCATTTATCAGTAGAAAAAGATCATGTTCAAAAAGCTCCCAAGTCCCAATTCAGGAGGATACCTCCAATTAGAGAGAGGAGGGAATTCTGTTTCTAGTTCCACATAATTCCATCTTGACTCAGACCTTTTCCATAAATAACCTTATAAATGGAAAGTTGGTTTTCCACAACACTTCATGAAGTCTAGTGGCCCTATAAAGTAGTTCAAATGTCATATATATTATGTTCAGATACACTACTGGCTAATTTTATAGCCAATCCTGGATGTATGATCATCATTTGTAATATTATTTTTCTGGAAAATTAATGTCAATTTTCAAATAAACATGTTTACAGTGATTATGAGCAAATAATACATGCTTAATAAATGCTTATTAAACCAACAAATGGTAGAAAATAAACTTAAGAGATAATATTTGTAAATTAAAAACCACTTGCAATTTAGTTTTGATTTTAGTGACATCTTGTGGACATGAAAGGTTTTGCTGCTACAAGTAATATACAGTAAGAGACAAAAACACAATTCAGTCTTTAGAAAGTAAATTTCTCATTTCATAGAAAAAACTATTCATTACTAGAAAATGATGACCTGACAGGCAGCCAGAAAAGCTCCCCTGGTGTCCTAACAGAATGTTTGTTCATCAGTTTTTAGGGAATACTTTCGTAATAATGACTTGCTGTAAGGAAGTAGAACTTTAATTCACTGGACAGATAAGTGCAATACTTTAAGAAGGAAATTAGGTGACTACTACTAATTCTACTTTTCTCCAAATTTTGTATCATTTGCATTTCTAGAAAGACAATCTAAGAGATCTTATCACCTTACTGATATTGTTGCTAAGGAAAAAGCAAATTAGCAGGAAAACAGTGTAAGTGGTTAAGATCAGCATATTGAAGTGGAATGAGCAAATTCCTAGAGAAAACGAGTGCCTGGGTTCTAGTCCCAATTCTACTATCATAAGGCTCAGTGACAGTGAGAACGTTGTTTTATTCTTCTGATTTTAATTTTCTCACCTATCAATGAGGCAGTTAAAAACACATCTAAAGTCCTAATGAATTAAACAAATTTATGAATTGGTAATTCTATTACTATGGCATTCTCCTGGTCTGCAAAGAAACCAAAAAGGATTTTTTTAGAGATATAATTAGTCAAGCATAAGTCTATTTATTTTCAAAGTACAGTTAATCCTCATTATTCATGGATTCTACACTGCAAATTAGTTTATTCCATACTGCAAATTTATCTGTAATCCCCAAATCAATGAGTTTACAATTGCTTTCCCAGTCATTCACGGACATGCATCAAACAGCAAAAACTGTGAGTAGCTAAATGCACACATTTGCAGCTGAGGTTGGGCAACATGATGCTCTGCCTTCTGTTTTCAGCTCTGGTGCTATAAGCAAATGTCCTTTTGTGGTCTATTTAGTGCCAGGTTTTTTGGCATTTTTATGATTTTAATTAGTGACTTCACTGTTTAAAATAGCCCCCAAGCCTGATTCTGAAGCACTGTGCACTGTTCCTAAGTGCAAGAAGGCTGGAGTGTGTCTTGCAGAGAAAATGTGTTAGATAAGCTTCGTTGAGGCCTGAGTTATAATGAGTTCAACGTTAAAGAATCAATACATACACCGAATAAAGCATCTTTAAACAGAAACACACACAAAACAAGGATATATATTGATTGGTGGATGAAAATGTGACCAGAGGCTGACAGGAACCTAATTCTGTATTTCCTCTAGACACAATAGTTCTGTGTTTACTAATTCAGTATTCACTGAGACTTTAAAGAAACAATAGTGAGAACTGACTCTGCTCATAAAACATGTATTTAAAAGTCATTTCACAAAATATTCCTTACAAGCATCTATTATAGGCCAGACCTGGTACTAAGGGCTTGAAAAACAAAGAATAACATGACAAAATCCTTAGATTCATATTCTATGCTTAGAGATTTTTTTCACAGGGTGTGGGCTTATTTTGATACCTTACTGAAACTTTCATTAAGTGAAGAGAAAAGGTTAGAGCTCACAACTGGCATCTGTAAATGCATTTCCCGCATTTCAACTATGTCAAGTACTAGAGATACAGCTGGAAAAAAATCAGGCAAAGTTCCTGTCCTTGTGAACTCAGCCTAGTGAAGGCAGGTGAACAATAAACATTTACATAACAAATCAGGTGATAAGTGAATCCTAATTTATCAAAAAGGCAAGGGAAAGAGAGAGAGAAAGGGCAAGCAGTGGAGGAAATCAGGGAAGGCCTCCCTCAGGATACAAATGACTGAGCAGAAATCTGAAAGATGTGAAGGAGTCAGCCACTGAGATGTCTAGGGAAGAGCACCTAGGCAGAAGGAACAAACTGTGACAAGGTCCTGAGGAAAAATGTGCCTGGTGGGCAAGTTAAGAACAGCAACAGGCCTAAGTGCATTGCTTAAGGTAGAAAATAAAACTCTGCGAAGTAACAGGGACATCACTAGGTGCTTAGGGTACTGACAGAACTTTGATTTTTATCTGACTTTCCTTTAGAAAAGATAACTGTAGCTGATCTGTGGAGAAAATACCCTACTGGGGCAACTGTAGAAGCAGGGAGATCAGAGGAGACTTTTGGAGTAATCCAGGATACAGAACGCAGTGGTTTAAAACTAGAGTAGAAGAGAGTTAACGAGAGGTGGCCTGACTTCAGATATACGTAGTTTTTCACGTATTTTTATATATATGGAATTGAATAAGGAGAGTCACAGATGAAGCAAAGGCTTCTAACCAAGAGCAACTAAAAGAATAAAGATGCTATTAATTGAGATAAAGAAAACTGGGAGGAACAGGTTGGTTTGGGTGGGGAAAAATAGAAAGACAGCTCCAGATAGACTTCTATGGAGATACCTACAAGACATCCATGAAGATTTGCTGAGTAGATATTTGGTTATGTGAGTATGGAATACGGGGAAGGGACAAACTGGAGATAAAAATTTGGGAGGCATTAGCATATAGATGATATTTAGAGACATGAGACGTGAATTGTGATCACCTAAAAAGTGTGAGGAGGTCCAAAGACTGGACTCTGGAGAGCTCTCAATTTTTAGTGAGAGAAAAATCACCGATGATGGGGAGTTACAAAGCTGAAGTGAACAAAGGGGACTGAGAGGAATTAGCAAGAGGGGATGAAATAGAAAGAATGGCATCCGAGAAAATGAGTGAAGAATGTGTTTTAAAAGTTTTCTACATGAAAATTAGCCTGGACTCCTCAAAAGGTTAATAATAACAATAACAACATCATCAAAATAAGATGATTATTCTAGATGAAAAGAGACTAAAGAAACAAAACAACTAAAGGCAATATATAAATCTCGGTTGGATCCTAGTTCAAAAAAGTAATAGCTATAAAAAACATTCTTGGGACTACTAGGGAAATCTGAAAATGCAGTAGACATTAAACTAGATAACTAAATTTACTGTTTATTTTCTTAGGTGTGATAATGGCATTTTGGTTACATAGGAGACTATCTTTATTCGTAGGAGACATATGCTAAAATATTTGGGGGGAGATATAAAGATATTTGCAACTTATTTTCAAATGATTGAATAAAATTACAATAAAATATTTTCAACTGTGTAATCTAGGTGGAGGGTATAAAGAAATTCACTAGATTATTCATTAAGCTTTTCTGAAAATGTGAAAACTTTCATAATAAGCTAGAAAAAGGTAAAAGACAAAGAACCCAGTAAAAAAAAAAAAATGGGCAAAGGACATGAATATACATTTCACAGAAGAGGAAATGATTTTAAAAGGCCAATAAACAAATGAAGAGATAGCCATGCTTGTTATCAGGAAAATGCAAAATAAAACCAAGGGAGAACATTTCACATCTACCATAGTAGACAAATTAAAAAGAATTAAAACTCAAGTGTTGCTGACGATGAGGAGTGACGGGAACTCTTACATGCCGCTGGCAGGAGAGGATGTCGGTGTAAACACTAGCTTCCTACTACACACCTCTGAGCCCAGTAATTCCAGTCTTATTGAGAGACCTTGGAAAAGCTCTTCCACATGCACACAGGGGAAAAAGATACAAGAATATTAACAGCCATGTTGTTTGTAATAGCAAGAAAAGTTGGAAACAACTCAGATGCTGACTGTAGAGGTATTCATTTATTATCATAATTATGATTGATAATTTTCTTTAAAATTATAAATATAGATCTATCTATCTATCTCTTTGTATATTTCATGTCTTTGTACGTTTCAAAATAAAAAATTAGAACTGATCAACTGCAAAAAATGTTGACAGGTCAAGAAATATGAAGAGTAAGAACTGACACCTGGATCTGGCCGGTTAAATGAAGTCGATCAGAACTACCTATAATAAGCAGGAATCTTTTAGTATAAAAACAACTTCTTTGTTTTGTTTTGGAAAAAGGATACAGAAAAGCAAATCTTATTCATTTAAAACAGTGAAAAGTGAACTTTCCATGCCTAGCTCCTCTATATATCTTCCTGGAGAAAAGGGTTTTTAGGGAGAGAAGACAAGCTTATTTGCTCATTTTCAAATTCATCTTTTCAAATGTACACTGCCATGTGAAGAAACAGGTACAGGAGAGAACATTTATAGTCCAAATCAGGATATTTGTGAGAGTGAATGGCAGAGCAACTGATACATTTGCTGGGGCAAGGGTGTAAATGGGGTTTCCCAGCCAATCTGGTTTGTATGGTTTCCCTACGAATAAGCTAAATTCATTTTAGTGCCCTATAGGTTTTTGCAAGAATGGAATAAGGGATCCTCAGGAAAAAAAGAGGTCCTTAAAAGCAACCCAGTCAAACTTCTTTGAGATTCTATTCTGGCATTAAATTGTGGTTACTAATGACAGGTCTAAAACTATACTCACTCAGTTGATGGTACACAGGTTTATGCAGTCCTTGAAGTTTAACTGATGCAATAGCAGCAAGTTTGCCAGGGGGCTGCATTTTCCCATCTAAGAGATACCAAACTCGAGCAAAGGTGGCCCATTGCTTGAAAACGCAGAAAAGAAAACAAAGAAAATTCTAATTAAAATGGAAATAATTGACTTATTATGTACTATCACATGTATTCTACAGTTAATGTCAATAATTTGAAAACAATCTTATCACTAAACAGTTTTTTGTTTTTCTTAATTTCTGGAAAAGGGGAGATCTTTTCTCATTATTCTGCAAAGATTAACATGGTAATTTTTCCTTCCTGCTTTTTTTATAAGCAATAAGGGTCATGCTTTATTAAAAACATTCCAAAGATATATTTCCCTTTACATTACAACTTATATTTCTTTGTATCACAAATAATAGAATCTAGAGAGTAATGAGAAGTATTTATAAGTTGTTTATGAAAGTCTTCAAAAGTATTTTGAGATTAGTAGATACATTCATTAAAAGATGAATGGCCAGTTAGAAACTGAAGACCATTTAGTAGTTTAATTCTAAGGAAGAGTTCAGTAGCAGAATATAGCTGGGAAGTATAGATGGATGATGTTAAATAAATTTTAAAAAATTGCCTTAAACAGATAATCTTTAGGCTCCTTAGGCATAGACCACTGTCTTTCCAGTGGCCATCAGTGCCTTCAAACTCTAAGAAACTTACAGCTCAGAAAGATCTTGACCAGATGCTTTTTCTATGTATATACACAAGTGGCTAAACAATGCTGGAAAAAAATACAATGAGGTTATCTGGTTTTATTTTAAATTTAATGATCATAAACCTCAAATAAGCCTATAAAACTGCTTACCAAATATTTTTTCCTGTCCTCACTTTTCTAATATCTAGTTCCTCTCGTATGTCTTTTGTCAGCTTTATTGCTACTTTATATATTTTGATGCTATTGTAAATTGTATTTTTAAATTAAATTTCTAACTGTTGATAATTTATAGAAATATACTTCATTTTTGTGTATTGGTCTTGTATCTTGCAATCTTACTAAATTTATCAGTTCTAGTAGCTTTCTGTATATTCTGATTTTTTACAGATGATCATGTCTTTTGCAAATAAAGACAGCTTCTAGTCTACACCTTTTCCCTACCACTTTTAGCTTATCAACTAACAAAAAAATTCATACAGTGGGAATTCTACAGGACAATCTTGTTTCTTCAAAAAATTTCAAGGAAAAAAGGAATAGGAACCTATTTATTAAGAGAGACTTAAAAAGCATACAACTTATTGCATTTTGGATCCTAATCCAAAGGAAAAAATTGCAGAAGTATTATGAATTTATGTAATGTACAGGATATATACATGAGAAATTGAAAATTTGAGCACATACTGGATATTCTCTATTAAGGAACTGCAGTTAATTTTTTATTTAGCTGTGATAAATGGTATTGAGATTATTAATTTTTTAAAACCCTTATCTTGCAGAGAACATACTGAAATTTTTATTGATGAGATAATGAGTCTGAGATTTACCCCTTAAGAAAGAGAAAGAAGTGTATGGGGGTACAGACAAAATGATACTGGCTTTGAGTTTTGTAAAACAGGTGATAGCTACTTTTATGACAGTAATCCTCCATAATAAAGTTAAAAAAAAAAAAAAAAAGAAACTCCTGTCCTCACCTCTCCACCAACCACTACTTCATTTCTGACTTCTCCTTTCTGGGAAAATTCTTCCAAAGAGTTGTCTTTACTCCAGTTTGCCTGTCCTGTTCTCTTTCAACCTACTCCAACCTGCCTTTTGTCCTCGGACACTCATCACCATCACTCTACTGCTTGCCAAAATTACCATTGCCTTCATGTTACTAAATCCATTGGTTAACTCTAAAAGCTCCATACAGCTGATCATTTCCTCTCCTGGGTATTCTTTCTTCAGTTGATTTCCAGGACACTACCCTGTGTTGGTTTTTTCCCCTACCTTGCTGATCCTCCCTTTTGCCTCTGCAATGTTAAAATGTCCCAGAACTCAATTCTTGGTCTTCCTCTCTTCTCTATACCATTCTCTCACACAGTTCCTCCAGACCCATATCTTTAAATGTCATTTGTATGCTATGACTCCCAAATTTACATCTCTAGCCTGGACTCTACACTTATATCCAATTGCCCTCTTAACATCTGTATTACAGGGCTTCTTAAACCACATATGTAGTAAAAGACTAGTTAATTCCCCAATGCACTGTAGACCAATACTTTTATTAAAAAAAAATAAATTAAAATTCAGTCATAATGCCAAATTGATATAAAAGTTTTTAAAGGTTAAATTTTTAAATTTCTGTATTTATCTGATCAGGGAAAAGTGAACAGTCTAAGGAAGGTATCACACTTGGAGTGGGACTGGGCTAAGAGGAATCTTAAACCTACATATACAAAACCAAACTCTTGCTCTTCCACCTAAATCTTGCTTCAATCTCGGTCATCCCCATCTCAGTTGAAACAAAAACCTGGAGTAAACCTTGTTTCTTCTTTTGCTATGGTCCCGCATGCAAACCTTGAGGAAATCCTATGGGATCCACCTTTAAATAGAACCTGACTACTTTTCAACACTACAATGTTACTACCCTTTTGTGCCATCACGGCTAGCCTGGATCACTGCAATAAGGATTCTTTGCTTCTATCCACTACCAAACCCCATTTCTAAAGTCTATTTAAATTCAGCAGCCACAGAGTTCTCTTTACTATCTAAGAGAGATCATGATACTCCTTGGTTCAAAAACCTCCAATAGGTCCACATTTAACTTAGTAAAAATCGAATTCTTACAAAGATCTACAATGACCTATGTGACCTATCTTATTACCTTTCCGACCTTCTCTCCTAATAGAAGGAGAGGGGCGGGAGAGAGACATGAACAGGGCTGAGTGAAAAGAGGATGGGACGAGTACAAAGAAAACGACAGTAAGAATTACGACCCTCTAGGTTGTGCTTTCCCGAGGCACCTCCTGGTCTGGGTCTCGGCTTCTATGCGAATCGAGCTTCACTAACCCTGCCGGAGCCATTGACCTCCGTCTGCCAGTGTAATGAACCCCATCAAGCAACAGAGTCCGAACTCACCTGGGGCGCCCTAGAGAAACTCGACATGTTTCTGCATTAGCAAGACCGTCCTTTCTTCAATTTCTTGGTCCAGTCCGCAGCATTACTGGCACGGCGGGAAACGCACAAAATCAAGCATAATAGTTCCTAGAACCGTCAGCTCTCGTCTGCCTCCCCGCTTTTCCAGGGTCCCCTCCAATCTTCCCAGAGTCGCGATTTAGTCACAAAGAAGGAACTAATGAGGATTATGAGCGAAGTTCTCTCGAAATCCACCCACTTGCTAGAAAAGCTGCCGAAAACCTACAGAGGCCACAATTTCCAGCCGACCTAAGTAGAAGGGAACAGGAAGTGCATCAGCAGCGCGCGGCTGTTTTGATGTGGAATCCGAGACCTGAGACTCGGGCTCAGCTCGGAGGAGATGGATCGCTACCTGCTCCTTGTGATTTGGGGGGAAGAAAAAGCCCCGTCGGCAGCAGGTGGGGAGGCGGAGTACGGGCCAGAGGCGTTGTCCGTTGAGGGTACCGAGAATCAGCCCGGTAAGTGCTGGGCTGAGAAAGAGCGGGAACGACTTGCGGGGAGAAGAAATTTGAGTTTGTGATCTAGTTCTGCTGGTTGGTGAGGGACCTATGTCGAGTGTCCCAGGAAGCTGGGATCCACCTAATAAGGGTTGACATGTGTCATTATCTTCGCGGAAAAGTGGGGCCACATTCGTGGATTCAAGATTCCGGCGCTCAGTTCTTGGCACGTAAAAAATTTAATTGAATAAATTCTTTGTGCCTTAGTAATGGAATATCTGCTTTTTGGAAATAGGCGCATTCAGTGGGTCTTTCTGCCTCCTGTGTTGCAATATAGAAAGGAACAAATTGGAAAAGGGACTCTTCTCCTAAGTTTACATCCTACTAGCAGGAGACATCCCACACATACATTTTTTTTTAATGATAAATTTAAAACGTTTTTAAACGTTTGAGATTGCATTGCTTTTTGATGCTTCTGTCTATATTCTGTATTGCGTTTTATTTGTTTTGATGGAGCAGACATATTGAGGAGGAAGTGTATGTGGTTGTACATAGGGTATTGTGACAGGGTTTCCCATCCTGGCTTAAAATTGTTCTTTGGAGGGAATTTTGGATTTGTTTTAACTGGCCAGCATGTTAAAACTGGGAGCCTTTCCTATTTTCTCTGCTCACTTTAGATTTATTACGTCAAAACTTGAAAAGAGCATAGTTCTTTTATGCACAATATACTGTTCTTGAGATTTTCTGATGGTGAAATTAGAATAGGCCTAGATTATGTAACTCTTGAGCCCACTGAGTTTGTCTTTTCTTTTTCAGATTTAACAGCAGCACGTGTTTATCACCTCCTGAAAAGAAGCATTAGTGATTCAATTAATCCAGAAGATAGTACTTTCCCTGGTAAGTATAAAAATCTCTTTTCTCTGACCCATCATTTGTATTGCAAATGAACTTAATTAGTTTGATCACTTGGGTGTATAAGAAATACTTATTGATCGGGTACAAGTCACTGGAATAAGGAGGTAACTAAGGAAATATAAAACCAGAAAAGACGCTGTCCCTCTCTTTCTGATGCTTGGATGTGATAAAATTGTTATGAAATCATTTTAGGTTCTGAGTTTGAGCTTATGAGATTTTCTTGCCCATCTTTAGCTCCATATAAAATAAGGTAGTGTGACATTATAAGGAAGATTGTGATTTTGTCCTGAGTACAAATATTAATTCTCTTGCAACTATTTCCTTACCTGAGTTTCTTTAATGCAAAGAAAGGTTTTTGCCAGCATCATTTTCTCTTAGACATCTTCATTCTTTTTTGTCACAGTGTTTTTTATTGCAGGGGCTATTTTTAGAATCCATTTACCTTAGATTTAAATATCACTTTCAGCGTTATCACTTTTTTTTCTTCGCTGTACTTTCGTCTTTTTTTTTCTTTTGCCAATTCCCTCTTCCTAGTATCCACTTTTATAAAATATTGCATGTATTTATCACTGGAAGACAAGGAGACAATGCAATCACATCTTTTGTCATCAGTGTGTAGACTGAATAACATGTGCAGTGTCCCTACAGACTTTGAAAGCAGTAATGTGATTGGTCATTGATCATGATCTACATCTTTTATTTCTGTAGTGATTTGTGATTTGAGAAGTTAGAAGTGGAGTTTTACTTTATGCAATTACAGTTAATAAACCATAGTAACTGGAATTTGCACCCTCTTTTGAGGGAACTGGTATTATTTAAACCATGGTAACTGAAATATGTGTATATCAGAACCATGCAAAGAGAGATCTGCCTGTACTGAATTTCCTACCATGCTAGGAAATTATTGCTCTCAGTAAAATGGAACTGGAAGTGCAAAGATGGTTATAATTGAGATGAGGCTAGAGAGGTAGGAGTAGCAATGTAGAGGATTTTGTAAGTCATGTCAGGAGTTTGGACTTTTTCCTAGTGGTAATCAGGAGCCATTAAAGACTTTAAAGAAGAAAGAGACATGATTAGATATCTATGCTATTGATGTATTCTGGCTGCAGTATAGTGGACAGATTAGAGGAAGTTGCTGCAGATGACCAGCTAAGAAATGAGAGAAATAGCCAGGGTGGTGGAAAATGAATAGATCTGAAGGCAATTATGGGGATAGAATTGCCTGACTTAATAGTATTGGATTGGTATGATTTAAGAGAAGAGAAGAGTGAGAAAAGAATCGAGAATGACATTAGATTTCTAGCTTGGGTAACAGTGTGATGGTAGCATTTAGTGAGATAAGAGAATTAGATTTTGAGAGAATATGGCATGTTTAGTTTAAAATGTGATTAGTTGGCCTTTAAAATGTCAAAGTGAAAATGGTTTGTAAAATGTGGCTGCACAGTGTCTGGGAGTCAAAAGGCAGAATAGGGCTGGAGATGCAGGATACCAAATCATCAATACGTAGATGTCAATTTAAGCCACGAGAAGGAATGGGATCGCTTATGGATACTGAGAAGAGCAGAAAATCTCAAAGTGAATCCCAGCATTTAAAGGAACCGAATACCTGTTTTTTAAAGGAATGAAAAGGAGTGACCAGAAAAATAGATTCCACAGAAGCCAAGTATTTTAAAGAGAAAGTAGCCAAATGTATCACTTTTGCTTCCTTTCTTCCTCTTATTTTGAGATGTCAGGTAACAACAGAACTAAAAAGTGTCTTATAATTAGTAACATGTTAGTTATTGGTCACTTCAGAGAGTTTAGTTTCAGTGGCAGATTGTAAACAAAAAGACAAATTGAAATGGATTTGGTGGGAGGTAGAAAAGATGATGAAGAAATCAGTTAAGACAGTCAAGTATAGACAGTGTTTTCAGAACGTTTATCCTTGAAGAAAAGAAAGAAGTAACTGGAAAAGGGAGGTGAATTTAGGAAGATCCTTCTAAAAAAGTTTGAGAAATAGGTGTGCAAATTTAAATGCTAATAGGAAGGAACTGACAGAGGGGCAGAAAATGAAGATACAATAAATATAATGGGTGGCCTGGGCTCTCAAAGTTTGAAGGATGACCTTGAATTAGAAGGGCAATGCCTCTGACATGTTAACAGGAAGGAAAGAGGAAAGGCTTAATGGGAATGCAAGTAGGGTCATATATTTGTTGACCTAAATGGTTTCTATTTTCTTAAGGAAGTGAGAGGTAAAACATTTTGCTGAGTTTGTAGTAGAAGGTGTTAAGAAGCAGTTAGTATCTTTTCTAGCTTCCATAAGTTAAGCTTCTGTTAACCACATTTTTCCTTCTCCTTCTTCTGAATCTAATTTCTATGCATTGCTCTAAATTATTCGTGATTCTTCTGACACGCACCCTGGTGTGACCCTTAATTTCATATCCTTGTGTGATATTCTGGTCTCCAAGAAGGGCATCTTCCTTATCATAGGTTATAGTTTTTCTATAATTCCTCCTCCCTTTTTAGCCAGGCCAAACCAGACCTTCACAGTCTTTGAAGAGAGAATCGTTGTCACTAAAATGACTTGCATGGTTTTGTGTGACTCAGTAGTAATTGAGTGTGTTTATTTTTTAACATCTTTGTGGAAGATTTTAGTGTTTGAAATGACAAATTAATAATATGGATTTTGAACTATGATGAACTAGACCACAGTATTCATCGCGAGTGAATAATTTTGCTGTTTTGGCAGATTGTTCTGTTTATATTTTTAATAGAGATTCTTAAAATCTTATCTATATAAATGTATGTCTATATATGTATAAAACTTGGAAAACTATATAACATATCAAAATTATATATTTGTCTAAGTATATATAAGATGCTATAACATCTGCTTATTTATGATATGCCTTCTAATAAGTGTGACTTTGTTTTTAAGCCTGTTCAGTGGGCGGTATACCTGGTTCCAAGAAGTGGTTCTT
The DNA here is from genome assembly GCA_004027375.1 of Macroglossus sobrinus. NCBI lineage: Eukaryota > Metazoa > Chordata > Mammalia > Chiroptera > Pteropodidae > Macroglossus > Macroglossus sobrinus. Next base: position 20,743 of record PVKZ01004642.1, on the reverse strand, counting down.
TGCAGTGCAGGCCATATGTAGAATGTATCAGGTAATATAAATAAAAAAATAGTCATTCATGAATGTCTTTGTTAATATAAATAATTCCGTGAACTCATCATTTAATGCAGTCTTTTGTTGTATTAGTTTTGTAGTTCGGACTGGGAAGAGATACATTTTGGTGTGGAGAAAGATGAAATTGAAGATGTTCTTCAAACAAATATCGAAGAATGTTTAAGTGCTGTGGAGTGTTTTGAGGATGAAGATAGTACCAGGGAATCATTATCTTTGGCTGAGTATGCTTATATGCTTTTTATAATATCTTTAAATATTTAACATTGGATAGTATTTTTAGCTATAAAATAAAGATTAGATTTTTAGCAGCTGTAGTAAGGTAATTTTAGTTAATTGAAATTTCTGCTCTCCATTTTGGAAGACATTAGGTAGTTTGGGCCTTTTATTTGAATAAAATTATTTAAAATGCAAGAATTGATATCAAAATATTAAGCTTAAGTTTACGTAATTGCAGGAATCATAAAAAAGTGGTATTTTAATTAATATGTCACTTTTTTGAAGATAAATTCTGTCTGATTTATATTTTAAGAGCTTGGCTAGAAACTTTATTTAAGGTTAACAGCCAACTTTCACACCAAAGTGTCATTTTCATTTTGCTATTTGAAGCTGAAGTATATGTTTTTTTCAATTTATATGTATCCTTAGCATTTCAGACACGTTTGAAATCTGTAAGGTTTTTGAGGATTATATAAATGACTGTTTCACTTTTAGATTTTTTGAATTATGTTGCAATGTATATATATTGATCCAGGTGATATAAATTGTGATAATTTTTTCCTTCATGAAATATCCAATCTCTAACTCATAATTAATACCTTTAATTTTAGTCTTCCCTAATATTTCATAACAAAAATCACTTGTTTTTTTAATGTTCATATATTATAGTTCTATAAATTGCTAAAGACCTAAAAAATTCATTTTTTCTATTTTCAAATCATACATGTTTGTACTGATTAATGAAGGGAGATATAGAATGATGGAAAAATATTGAACCAGGGCCAGAAGAGGTGGTCTATAGTTATATGATCTTGGGCCGGTCACTTAACTTCTCTGTTTTTTTTTGGTTTTTCATCTGTATAGTTGTTGAGATCCTTTTAGATGATTTTAAAGGTGCCGTCCACCCTTAGAGCTTATATTATTTTATATGTTTTCCCACCCCTATTAAAAGATGAGTGTAAAAGAAGTAAGTTTAGTAAGTGATCTAATAATTACTTCCACAAGAGGGAGCTTGAAAACCATACCTTAAGATGCTTCAAGCTTTTTAGACGATGATTTTATAATAAATGGTTTAAGTACCTTTATACTATATATATATAATAAACAACTTTGAGAAAAAAAGAATTCATCATATAGATAAAAGTAATAGATTTTGAAGAATTGGAGGAGAGCATCATATATTCCCATCAGGGCTGTTATGTGCCATTCAGAGAAAATCAGTATCCCTTATTAAACACTTAGGGATACCTTTTAGGATGCTTGGTTATTAGTTATTATTTATATTTAATATACTAGATATAATTTAGGGAGTTTTTCTCTGTTATTGTTGTTTGTTTCAGGGTATGACTGAGAACTTGAACTCAGGGTTTTAATCCTGGCTTCCACACCTACTAATTACATAATCTTAAAAAAATTGTTTAAAATGAGAACTGTGATCCCATCATGGATTGTCATGAGGATCAGATGAGATAGTGCCTGTAACGTAGTTAACATCTAGCACATCAATCCATTAATATTACCTTTATGATTAGATGTAATGTGTATGTAGGTTTCTTTTTTTCTAACTTGCCCTTTTATTTTAGTCTGTATGAAGAATCTGCGGAAAATTTGCATCAGCTATCAGACAAACTTCCTGCTCCTGGTAATATTTTATGATTGCTTTCAATAATTTGTATCTTATACTTTCTGTGAATGAGTGATAAATTCAGTCTTTATGCTTGGGTTGTCACTTTAAACTTTGAAATTCAAAATGAAAAAATTTCTTAATTGAAATTGATACAAAATGTGGTATACTTCAGTAAAGAACATTACAGAGACATGATCTCTTAATTGTTTTTATTTAGTGAGACAAAAGTTGGAACTTAGAAAATTAAATACCCACCTGTTTCTTCATTTAGTTATTACTGGAGAAGAGTCTTTTCACTATATACCAGTGTTTTCCAGAGTATGTCTTTAGAATACTAGTTCTGTGAATAACTTCTGAAAGAAGTTCTTAAATCTAGATAATTTGGATAATATTCTTTTGTTCTGTACACATTGTCAAATATAAAAATTGTATAGTAAATGAAGCCTTTACTCAGCCTTTTTTTAACAGAACCTATTTTTTTTCCTATAATGGAAAACATATTTTGTGAATACTGCATCATACCAGTCTTGAAACTATTCTTTTTGTCTTAAATTCATCATTATTGTGTTAATTAAGTAGGTAGAATCTAAAGCTTGGTATAATTTGGCATCTACAAATACTTTTCAAGAGCTTTCTTTGAATATTTTCATTATTGAATATCATGTATTAAGCAGATATTTGTTGTGTTTTGTATGTCATGCATTGTACTAGGAGCTGAGTATACAGTGGTGAGTAAAGCATATGTGATTACCAAGAAGTACTTTGGAGCTCATGTCTAATCTTTATATTCAAGATCATATTTTAGATCCCACATGGAAATAATTGAATACAGAGATAAAAATGTCAGTTTTTTAAATAAAAGTGTCAAGTTTAAAATATGTCCTTCAAATACACAGTTGCTATTTTGGCAAATTATAATACTTTCATGATCAAATTTTTATTTGGTTTCTGTTTTATTTTGATAGTTCTAGTTCTTCAGTGAATTTATAATTTTATAAAATTTAAAGTTTCGTGAAGTTATCCTTTCTCAGGAACCAATGATATCAGTATAATTGAGTTTTCTGAGTGTTTGTGCTTTAAAAAGAGAAATAATCTATTTGAATATTATAATTTTTACTAATTCATTCCCTTTTGTATAACAAAGTTAAATATAGAAAAATGTAAATAAATTGCACAGTTTTTTTTTTTTTCTGTTCAATTCAACAATAGCATCGATGATCTCAAGAGCAATGTGTGTAATCAGCCACTGGTGCATAATTGACAAGTAATTGTAATATAGCTCATTGTTTTCTGGCATATGCTAGCTATTTCAGGATACCGTGGCTTTAAATCAAATGATGAACATTTAAAATTTTTGGGCTCCTAAAGATACATTTGTTTTGAAGAATTTCAGAAATTAAAGTTAAAATTCTCCTTTATCTTCTAGGTAAAGATAATATTCAGTTGTTCAGAGTACTATTTTGAGACATTTCAGATCTGACATTTAAAAAAATACAAAAATGCCTTTTTCACTTTCTAGGTAGAGCAATGATAGATATAATACTGCTGCCCCCTGGCAAAGATCCTCCTAAATTAAAAGACTGTTTACCTACCGTTGGAGCCTTAAAACATTTAAAGGAATGGTATTCAGCAAAAATTACTATAGCAGGAAATCACTGTGAAATGTAAGCATCTATGTTCATATTTGACTACAGTTTTTGTTTTTATAATATGCTATCCTGTTTTTAATAGACTAGGCATTTGAAAAAGTTTTACTGTGACAAGATAGTTTTTAAATTATAGTGTGATTGGAGATTTATCTATTGAGAGGAATCTAGATTTTTCTGTTTTATATGTATATTTATGAGACGTTGAAATTTTTAGTAAATATTATCAGTGTTCTTTATAACTGTTATTGAGCATTAATTCTACAAACGCACTATGTGCTTTTAAATATTATTGAGCATTAATTCTACAAACGCACTATGTGCTTTTAAATAGCCTTGTATTGTCCATTGAGCACCGTGATGAATACTGTGGATAGATAGGTGGATACACTAGATTTGTAATGTCATATTCATTCTTTTGTTTTGTGTGCCAATGTAGAAATAAATATATACTGTTGTATTTTATGATAGTCTGTGATAAGTGCATATGGATTTCCATACAGAGATGTATGGAAACAATTTAGGAGGTCAGTTCTCTTTTTTAAGATAAAGATTCTCATTGAATTTATGTGATTGTGTGTGTGTCTCTGACACACTTAAACCAATAAATAGTAAGAAGAAAGTCCATTTCTTCATCTGTTATATTAAAGATAATTTACTCTTAATTCATGGGGATGTTGGGGTTAAATGAACATGTGATAGCAACTCAGGCTGACTTAGTTGGGTATTCTATAAAATTTTTAAAAGTAGGTAAAAGCAGTGATATAAACTTTGCATTTTTTGCCTATTAGGCTCATAGTTAACTATGAACTTTAAATCTAAGTAAAACATAAACCCTATATTTAATTATCATAACTTTTATTTCTAGAAATTGTCAGAAAATTGCAGAATACCTTTCTGCTAATGTTGTGTCTTTAGAAGACCTTGGAAATGCTATTGACGCAAAGGAGTTATGGAGGGGAAAGATTCAAATATGGGAAAGAAAGGTAAGTGGCTTTTCCAGTTATAGTTTTCAAAGCATGCCTTTTAACTTTATTTACTACACAGATTGTTTAAACAAATCTTGATGGAAGTGTACCGTATAAAGATGTCTTAGAATGCACTTTGGACATAAAACTTTCTAGGATAATGGAAATGTTCCACATATGTGCTAATACAATAGCCCACTAGCCTCAGATTGCTAATGAACACTTTGTATGTGACTATTTCATCCAAAGAACTGAATTTTTAACTTTATTTTATTTTAATTAATTTAAATTAAATTTATTTTAATTTAGTCACTATGATTATGTTTTGGACACTGTAGGTCTAGAATGTAGTATTTTTTTTAAAACAGAATTTGGCATCAGTTGAGTTCATGTTGTTTATCCAAGCTGCTTCATGTTATTACGTGTGTAGGAAAACTGCTTGGAACATATTTTCTTATAATAATACCACCATAGGTGACCTCTGCCCTCTGCTCAATAGTTCTCTAACATTGAACAGTTTTTAACCTTGCCAGACCCTAGATTTCTCAACTACAAAGATGAGAATACTAGGTTAGTTGGATCCCTCTGATCTTCAGTTTCTCTGACGTTCCAGTTCTCTTTGTTCTTACTATGAATGACTGTTTGGTGGTTTTTATAAGGTGTGTCCATGTTGAAATAAGTGTTCCTAGAATTTCATGTATTTTTGTACGTAGGTAAAACTAAAACCAGGTTTCTTGATATTTGTTCAGGGCAACATGGGAGCATGAGTGGCCCTTGTGTTCCTATTAAGTGTTTATTGCACTGATGACTAGACTTTTTCCCTTTTCAAGTCACACTTAATAATGGTGTAATAAAACCTCTAGTAAGACAATAGGAATTAATGTGGCTGGGTCTTTCTTATTAATTTAAATTCTGTCTCTTCCCTGTCTTTGGAAGGTAAAATCTACTGGTCAACTGTTCTACGGTGGTTTTAATGTAAATACACCATGTAGCTACCTGGAAGAGTACAATATAAAATTACCTAGGAGAATTGCTTTTGTATGCTTTCTGAGTATATACAAACAAATAATGGCAAGTTCTTTCCATGTGATTCTTTTATTCTTTTCTGAATAGGAAGTTAAATGTCTGTATCTCCATAGTATGCCTTTAAAACTTGAAATCACTTTTTTTTTTCCCCCATGAAGAGTAGCTTTTAGCCTGGAAGCGTTGTAGTGATAAAAACATAGATTCTGGAGTTAGATTGCCTGCATTCAAATCCCAACTCTTTTTCTTGCTAGTGTCATGTAGCATGTTGGGTAATATTTAGCCTTTTGGTGCAACAGTTGTCTTCACCTGTAAGATAGGAATACTAGTAGCTCCTATCTCATAGATTTTTATGAGGATTCAATTATTTAAAGCATAAAGTAACCACTCAATAAGTCTTAGCTGTCATTGTTGTTCCCGTTGTTGTTGTTAGCGCCCCTGCTATAATGACTTCTGCAGGAATTGATCTTTTCATCAATAGCTTCTGTTGTTGCATGAACAAGTTCTATTCTTGTAAAACTTCCAGACTGGTAGGAAGCCATGTATTGAACAGGTATGTGTAACGGAGGTTGTTTGGTTGTGTGGTTGCATAGAATGAGCTTAGTATACTCTTATGGGCTGGTAAAGGGCCAAAGAGAGCTTTTCATGAAAAATTCATGTGTAAGTTGAAATAAGAAGGATGTGTACATAAATGGAAGACCCACATTTTGAGCTAAGGAAAAGAAGATAAATTTACAGAGGGTTTTTCTCTCTACTTTTACATTGCAATAAGATGTATTAATCTTTGTAGCTTTATTCATGTCTGTAACGATGTTCTCTTGGTTTCTTTTTAGTTTGGACTTGAAATTAGTTTTCCTGAATTTTGTTTAAAAGGAGTCACACCTAAGAATTTTAGTGCCTCTAACTTAAATACTTGCTTTCTTGACAAAAACATAATACCATCAAAGGATAAGACTATTTTGCCAAAGGTAATCTATCTTTCATTATTTTTGCAACTATCCATTCATACACATTTTTGTTTCTGAAATATGTTTGAACCTTCAATTAACATTTACTAACATATATGCTTAAGTGTGCTCACTCGAATAATTTTATTATAGTTATAATAAAGGCTTACACTGTACTGTGTCGTCAGCATTGAATGTTGGCAAAATGGTTTAGATTTAAAACATTTTTTTTTTAAATGAAATGATCGTAACTTTAGATCATTATGGACTTTGTTATGTGACCTTTCTAAGACTCAGTTCGGAGAGAGTATGATCTGGTGGAAAGAGGACAGGCTTCGATATTGGGTATACCTGGTTTGAAACCAGACTCTGTACCTATGCAATATTGTAACCCTAGGTAGACTGATTAACTGATTTGTGAAATGGAGACAGTAAAAACATACTTATCTTACAAAGTTATTATGAGGGTTCAATGAGGTGAGAGATTAGCATCTGATACAGTACGTGACATGCCTATTTATAATTTTTAAAAGTTCTTGTCCCATATTGCCGTAGATTTATTCTTAAAATGCAAGTAACTATAAAGTATAATAACTAAAAAGAATTTAATTGCATTTTTCACGTTAGAAAACTAACATAACAAGAGGTATTTATATAGAATCACTTTAGAAATTCACTTTAAAAGACTTAATTCAAGTAAGTACAAAACATAATAGATAATGAAGTTATAATGACGTCCAATTGATGGATAATATTTTTTGATCAACAGATAGTATAAAAAAGGACATATTTCTGGTACAAACATTTCCTGGTAGTTGTTCAGAATTGCTTACTTTAAGTAACTTACCATGGCCATCTTTCATGGGAATATTACATTTTTTCTAAAGATCTGAAACATAAAATCTCATCTTTGATATACACCATTTAAGAATAATGTATCTACTTTTTGCTGCTTCTGAAAAGAATCTTAATGCACAACTTCTTCAATAAATGGAAGTCTCACTCCCTTCTCCCCTTCTCCGCCTCCCTCTCTCTCTCTCTCTCTCACTTCTGCTCATTCATATGGTGAAATTACTCAGCATTCTGTGTTTAAAACTCTGTAATTTCCTCATGATGTGTTCCCTTTTCTTTGTCCGTCTTGTGAGGCACTCTAGCACCAACTCTTAAAGTACCTGTTCTTCATTAGCTCACTCTGAATTTAGTTTTTGGCTCTACCCAAAGAAATACTGCAACTTTATTTCTCTGTGTGGATCTTCTCTGTTAATAAGTACTCTTGGCTTCACTAGTTCTCTTGGGTCACATGTCTGTCTTGCTGAAGATAAACACTGAAGGTTGAGAACTCTTGCTCTTTGTTGTTTGCCTCTTTCTGTAGCACTCATTTTCTTCCTGTTAAAACTTTTTTCAGTTACTGAGAAATCTTGTCTCTCTACTCTGAGAAGTAGAAATGAACTGGAAGAAGCCTTTGTCTGCTATAGAGGATTAAATGTTTGGTTTATATAAGAGTAAATACCTGCTTTTTGTATTCATTTTAAAGTTGTAAACCCTAATCATTAATTTGTTCACTTTGACTTTATTTATGGTGTTTTAAAATATTGCATAATTTCAATTTCTTTTCTAGATTTTCCACTATTATGGATCCACATTAGAATTTGTGCAGATGATAAAATTATCAGATCTACCCTCCTGCTATATGTCAGACATTGAATTTGAATTGTATCCTTTCATTTACATCTTAATTTAAGATGACATTTTTCTGTGTCAGGTAGAATGTTACCTGGTACCACTCCACATGTAAATGTTTAACCATCTTTTTTTTTTAAAAAAAATAATATTCAGTATGTATTTTTTTGCATTCGTGTAAAGAGAAGTTCTACAACATGTAAGAAAATATCTCCCTCAAGTACTGTATTTATACTTCTGGACTAGGCAGATTTCCTACTTATTGATTACGGGGTAGAGAGGAGGGAGAAATGTTAGGAATATGTGGAGAAAATCGGTAATTTATATATTCCTGAAACGGTCAGATGTTTCTCTTGCCATCAGCAGGATGGATATGTTTGTTCACTGTATCTTTTTATATACTTAAGTAGATATAAATGCTATCACATATCTGCAGATATTCAATATACTTAAAAACCTCTTTTAAGAAAATATATCTAAGAATTTTTAGAAATACATCTAAGAACAGAACACTTTGTATAAAAAGATACTGTTGGCTGGAAAGGGAACACTGGCATGGTGTTCTTGAATTTTTGTTTAGAAGTTACGATTTTATAAATCTCTTGTTCTGATAGTTTACAGTAATGCTATTCATAGTCATACTATTTCTTGGTATATTTTCAGAATCAGAAAAATAATTATCCTTAAATAAAGGAGTAATTGTGAATTCCTACAGTTAATATTTTAAACAATTTTATGCACTAAAAGCACCTTGTGAATTGGAGAACCACTTATATTAGGAAGTAGAATTCTTTCACAGTTACTATTCCATCATCTCTTTAACTCGTTAGTACAGAGGATTGACAAAAAACAGTACCAAGAAGAATTCCATGTTGCTGTTGGAGCAGATTTCTTCTCTGTGTGGCAAGGTAGAGAAGGTTTTTTTGGTTTTGTTTTAATTTAATATTTAAGAAATGTGTGAGAAAAGGGAATGTAGTCTGCAAATCTATTTTGCATGATGATTTGATTTCTTTTATATAGCATGATTTTAGTTCTCATTTATATTAAGATACTTTGAAATTTTCATAGTTGTCCCAAAGTCCTCTGTAAACCTGAAGTGGTGTTTTGTTTTTTAAAATAGATTTAAAAAAATAAGTTTCATGACTGGTAACTGTGTTAAAAATTTAAAATTGTAGGACACATTAGATTATTGTTAACTTGTTCCTTCAACATCTGATTTCAATTTTAAGAGAAGATAGTCATATGTCTACATTATCCTTTTCATGGTAGGACAGGTGAGTGCAAGGGAGAAAACTTTCTAAAGCTTCACTGAATTATCATTTGTAGGTTTTCAGTTTTTCTTTCTTAATTCTGTTAGTGTTTAGGAGGTTTGCAGCTATTTCAATATATATTACACACACACACACACACACACACACACACACACACGATAGGATAATTTGGTATAATTAAAAAATTTTCAACTACAACATAAAGAGTTTTAAGTGACATCATCTATCCAAAGTTAAGTGTAGTTTTTAATAGGAAAAACTAAAAGTGCTTTTCTTTCTGTTTATTTGTTCAACTGCTGTGTTCTATGAAAACAACTTTTAGTGCACAAAATATTCATTGGCAATATTTACATAACATTTTCTTATTGTTTTAACAACAAAATACTATTATCAAACAATTCTGCTAGGAGAAAAATGATTATTATAATTATAGTTTCCCCATAGTGCTATAGTCAAATCTTGGTTATAATTCCCTGAAAAAATTGATAAGGGAAATATGATTTTGGCCTTAAGATGTTTGACTATATGGTAACATAAAATTTTGACTTTTAACCTCTTTTATCCATGAAATTGTTTTTGAATTGTGCACTAAAGTATTTATTTGATGAAATGGCTTTTGAAAGAACAGCCTGAAGTATAATATTAACCTGTGTTTTCATCCTTCATAGAATACCTAATATATTAAATGTTGGAATTTTAAATTTTATCATTTTTTTTTTATCCAACATATGGCCTACTCTGTGTGCCAGGCATTGCACTAGATTTTAGAGATCCATGGATAGATTGTATAGATGAAGACTATCTCATGGAACTTACATTTCGGTAGAAAAAATAGAAAATGAATAATGAGAACTGTGAAGAAAATAAGCAGACTGAAGTAGGGTGATCAGGTGGAGGACCTACTTTAAACAGATTAATAAGATGATACATCTCTTCAGAAATGTGTACACAGAAGTCTTGTGAAGTACTGTAGTTTAAAAAAAAAAGAAAAAATCACTAAGAATTTGGATGAAAAAATTTTTCATCCATTTAGTGATTGAAGATAGGCAACACTAATCCTAGAAGCTAGCTAAAGTATTGATAGCTTTAATATTGTATTTTTAATTGTTTTAAATGTTTTGTATTAAGATTGTCATTTTTATGGTACCTGAACAATTGCTATAAAATATTAGGATATACTTTATCAGTAAGGGACAAATAAATGGAACTTTGTATATGTTTTTACTTAAATGCAACAAAAGAGATAATTTTTAGAAACATGCATTATGTAATTTACCTAATATATCTCTGTGAAGCAATTCATTTTCATTTACTTAGTCTCTTACATTTTTGGAAAAACATAGTTTTGAATTGCATGCTCATTCCTTGAAATAATTCTGCTGTTTTATAACTTGCTTTACATTTATTTATTAAATGTTAATTGTGTGTGTGTGTGGGGGGGGACTTCCTGCTATATACCAGGTGCTTATTTCAGGAGGAAATAAAGTGGACAAGGTCTCCCCAGGGGAAGTTTTCATAGTGCTTAAATTCTAGGGATTTCAGTGATCCTATGTCAATTTTGGAGCTTAACCAGAAAAAATGTGTGATTATCTTCAAATAAAAATAAAAGCCTTTTAGAGTAAAGCTTATTTTATTAGATTAGACAAGATAGGAGTGTTAGGGAACCATGATATCTACTAATCAGATGACTAGGAAATATTTTTTTTGAAAGAGGAGTATTTGCAAGACTAGAAACGTGACTGCCATAGTGCCTGCTCGTTTGGGGTGAGTGCCTACTGAAAAGATTGAATCGAGGTATTGAAATTCAGATTTGGAATGTTATTTGGCTTTAAATTCTAGAGGTAGAATGATAACCTTAAAAGGATCACTCTCAAGACACTCAGAGTCTACCTAATGATTAGTGTGTGAGTAAGAACAAGTTATTACAAACCAGGTTTGCATGACTGCCCTATAAACAATTGACAAATTTATTTTATAGGGAATTATAGCGTATAGGATTCAGAAATGTTTATTTTCATCTTGGTAGCAAATGCTTAATAAAAAAATAGTCTATCTCAAAAATGTAGTCACATCTTTGGCTGTAGTGGATCAGGACACATTTATATCAGGCTACAGGTTATACATTGAACTGCATTTAGCATCTCTGAATTGGTAAGCTATAACTATAATTATAATAATTGTGTAATTGTTAAGTTCTAACTGGGCCTTGATCTAGTAACTCACATTACAAACTCATATTATAGCCTTATCTACACTTTGAGTCATACTATTTTGCCATACATTTGGGACTATGAAGTCTTATTTATGCAAGAGTGAAGAATTAGGCTTTAGTGTTTAGAAAATTACACATACATATTTCATACTTAAGGATTAGTTTTCATTTCTAAATATTTTTATTTTTAATGTCTAATGCTCAACTATGTAAAATATTTTGACTTTAAATTTTAAAATTTATAAACATAATAAAGAAAAATTACCATATTTAATTTTACCATTTTACTTTTCTTCTAATATACTTATTTTCATATCTTAAGAATACATCAGTAAAAGTAATAAATAGCAATAAAACTAGTACTCTAATATATTTTGTATCACATATCTTATGTAACTCTCCCCCTACATAGGACAATTAAAAGAGATTTTGTGTTGAATTTGAGATCTTTGGCAAATGCTCTGCCCTAAATTCCCCCTATTTTTTTTTTAAAGATATTTATTGGGATGTGCTGACTTGTAGATTATGTTGTAAAATAATGACAAAATGTTGCTTTCAGAGTTGCACTTTGTTTTATTCAGTACTTAGTCAAACTGATAATTTAAATATATTATGATAGTTTTTTGGAAACAAATATTTAATAAACATCTGTATGCCGAGCTGTGGGAATACAAAGATGAATGAATTGAGTTTGCTCATAAATCAGAAGCTGCTGTTCATCTGGCATATGATTCATGGTTTCTCTGCACGTTATACCTATTAACATTAAATCTCTGATTTCTAGGAACAAAAATTTTGAAATTGCCTTCTAAATTATTTTCATTTTGATGCCAGAACAGTATTTTATCTAATCAAAAGGTTATAAAATTATAGCTAAGCATGACAGAATCTTTTGATGATAGAATCCCTGGCTTCTCATTAGTTTGCAGATATAGAAATAACCTGAATTTGAAGCAAATATTGTAAATAACAAGATTTTAGAGATAATCCAGTGGAAAAGGGATGTGTATAGTTTTGAAGAACATTCTCTATTTTTATTGTCTTTTTTGTTTGTTTGTTTTTGTTTTTTAGTTTTTATATTGGGGTTTTTAGGAGAGAGCATTACCACATGCATGTTTTATAGGTGAAATATGAGTGGAAAATTGCCAGATGATATTATTTAAGAATTACTCTCAGTGTGCAGTTACTAAAAATATTTTCTGCTTTATCCAGGTTGGTGCTCTTTTTGTATTGCCATGTACTGTTAGTAACATCCTCATTCCACCTCCCAACCAACTCAGCTCAAGAAAATGGAAGGAGTATGTAGCTAAAAAGCCTAAGACAATCAGTGGTAAGTAGTAAATCTCTAAGTGGTTTTAATGGTGCAACATAAATATGTATTTTTTAAATTTCAAATGGAGATAATATTTCTCTGTGTGAAAATATTACTACTGATTAAAAAGGACCCACATCATTTTAGAGATTTTTTATTATCTCTAACATCCTACTGTAACATAAAATTTATCAACCTCATTAAAAAATTCAATGATCTAAAGGCAGAACTTAGTTACGTAGATAATTTTATTGAACATGGATTTCTTAAAGAAAGTTCAGGAATACAATTTGTAAAAATGAAGTAGTTAATTTATTATATGGTATATTAAAAAACAAAGTTGTGATTACAGTTTTCTGAAGAAATTAGTAGAACTTATTTCACAGCTTAATTATATACTATACAGTGTTCTAAGTACTTTAGAAATATTGATCCATTTAATTTTTATAGTAGCCCTATAAAACTTATTTTTTGCTGATTTAACAGTTGATGAATTTGGGGCTTGGAGAAGTTGGAGAACTCTTATAACTGGCAGAATCTTAATTCAGATCCTGGCTCCACCAGTTAATAGATGTTTAACTTCTCCAAGGATTTGAACCCAGGCTCTGTGCTTTCAATCAGGGCATTGCGTTGCTTCTCTAATCTGTTACTTTGAGGATTCCATTGTAAAAATGAAACCTTAATTTCTGTTATAATCAGATTATTTAAATCCAAACCCTAGTTTTTTATAAGGTAATTGTGAAGCTCAGATTTTTAGTTACTTGCCCATAGCCACATAGCTAAAGTGTGTTCCTTTATACTTTGCTTCAGTGTAAATTCTTTTTCTAAATCGGACAATAATTTGTTTAAATTACTTTTGAGCTTACAGTTAGTATTTGTGACCCATGCTATGATGGGACTAAAGAACTGGAATTGAGGCATATCTACCTGGATCGTTCTAGAAGAAATCTCTAGAAATACCCCAGTGCCCTTAGAAATGCAATTTTACAGTCAGTGGCCTACATATGGGAAATAAGTGAGGAACTGAAATCCATTTTAATAAATGTTGAATTTGAAATGCAGATAATATCTATGTGGACATTTTAATCTATAGAGTTTGAAATTTAGATTTATATCTCTAGAGAGTGGTCAGGGCTGGAGATTTAGATTTCAAGTTGAACAGCTATTTTATCTATTTTATAACAAACTACCCTAAAGCTAAGTGGCTTAAAAGAGCAAATACTGTTTGCTCACAGTTCTACAATCTGAGGTAGGTTTGGCTGGGAGGGTCTTCTGTCAGTCTCACCGGTGGCCATCGATGTGGCTGCAGTGAGCTTGTGGATTAAGAGAGTTTGCTCAGCTAAGATGCAGGCATCGCTGTCTTTCTCTCTCAGTGTAGTCTTAGAGCCTTGTGTGGTTTCTTCATGAGATCTCTGCAGCAGGTGAGCTGGAATTTTTACCTGGTGCCTCAAGACTCCAGAATGTACAAAAGTCGAAGCTGCCAGGACTTTTGAAGGCAGTCCCAGAATTGGCCCAGTGTAACTTCTGTTGTATTCTGTTATCTAAAGCTCCTCACAAGAATGACCTAGATTCAAGGAGGAGGTGACTATATAAGAGTGTGAATGCTGGGAAGCCACCAAAGTAAAAGCCTACTGTTGGTATAGCCAGGTAACAGCTGAAGCCTTAGGAGTGGTTGGAAAAAACCCATACAGACATGCCTGGAAAAGAGCGCTAAGGACAGGTTCTTAGAAATACCTGAATTTAAGGTATAAGTGGAGGAAAATTTAGGAAATGATTTAGTTAATGGTAGTCGGAAGACCCTAGAGAGTTATAATCATTAACATCAATGTCCAAATATCATTTATGATGTGATAAAGAGTATGGTGCAAAGTGTGGGAAAAAAAGTGATTTCAAACTAGGTCACTACACTTGAGGAAGTACATGCATTTTTTTTTTTGTTTGTGAAATTTATAGTCAAACGAGGAAGGCACAATGGAAAATCATTATAAATCTGTTTAGCTGACAGTGTGAAGGTGAAGTGTATGACCTAACATAGCCTTAAGAGTTCAGGAAGGCTTCCTGGAGGAAGAGACATTGTTAATATAAATTATTGCACTGTGCTAGTGCATGAAGGCATGTAGCCTTAACCCTTTTCAGCTCCTCACAGGGAATAAATGTTTACCTGATGATTTTGTCAGATGCTCAAACAAAGACAGAAATAGATTTGCTGAGGTCAGTTTCACTTGTACTGCATTTGAGTCAGTTTCACTTATACTGCATTAAATCATGGGATAATATTTATCTATTTCTCAACATTACGTATATTAAAAGTTATTAATATGAATTGAACATTAACATTTCCTAACTAAAATTGAGTGTACTCTGGGCAGCCTAATATTTATTTTTTCTGTTGTAACTTTTTCCAAGGTAATTTATTGATTTAGAACTTATTCTTAATTTAGTGTGTGTGTGTGTGTGTGTGTGTGTGTGTGTGTGTGTGTGTGTGTGTGTGTGTTTTATGAGTTCATTATAACTCTAAGAAAATACCTTACTGTGTGGCTTAATTTGAGTTTTTAAAATTATAACCACTTGAAATTTCAGGGTTAATTTTGGTAACTTCTGAATAGTAATGAGACATATGTCACATAATAATCTTCTAAGCCAGATTGTTGATTGCTAATTAGGCTATATCATAAAGGGCTGATTAAGCGGACACTTTACCATTTTTTTTTTTATCTTAGAAGTAGAAACAAAATCAAATTGGGCAGTTAATAATAAAGTCTGTTCTACTCATAACTCTTTCTGTAGAAGAAATTCTTTATATATCCCATTGATGGCATTCCTTTTATAAAAAGAGTAGCCAAATTTTAGTTATTATAAAAATTTTAAAAGCTCTTACATAAGAAAATTTCATATGCACCACTACCAATAGCCTTTCCCACTATCTAAATCAGAAATCAACTAGCAGAGCGGCCTCCGAAATCAAAACTCTTTTCATATAACCTCCTGAATTATGCCCAGCCATTCTCTACTATTGCCCTACATGTTCCCTATATTCCAAATTAAACTTTATACTTTTTCCTTAAACTACTCCCTTATTTTATTCTTTTATGATCTTATCATCCAATCAATCAATATACCTTTCATTCATTTTTTTAAAGATTGAGTAAGTTCTATGTATCTGGCATATTACTATAATCTGGGTTTTAATGATGAGCAGTTTCTCTTTTGGAATTTATACTGTAATATTGAAAATAGATATCGAGAAGTAATTTAAATCTTAACTATAATATTGTGTTTAGTAGCAACCAGCTAGAAACAATCCCTATGGGATATTACATGAAAAAAATGAGGCGTTCAAAAGTTGTTATGCTAAAATCTATTGTTAAAACTCAGAGTGTGTGCATGTAAGCATTTATGCATATATTTGTTTGTATATGCATTAAATATCCAGTTTTTCAGCAGATATTTTTATTGAACACCTATGATATACTTGTCCCTGTTTCATATGTTAGACTAGCAGTACAGAGAATAAAAGTCCTTGCTCTCAGGGGCTTACATGATAGTGTAGAAAATACCTTTAGTTCTTCCCCCAGATAGTCCTATGACTAGGTCTCTCAATTAGGGGGGTGGCTTTACCTAGAAGTCATTTTCTCATTCAGGACCTAATTTGAGAGCCCTTCGAAAATTAAACTGTTCTTCTGACATTATATCATCTTCCCAGCTTTATTATTTTTTTTCTTAGTACTTATCACTAAAATAATAAGTGTGTATCTGTTTTTCTCACTGGAAGTGAGAAGAACCAAGATGAAATTTTTTACTTTAATTCATTGCTTTATTTTCAGTGCCTAGAATAGTGTCTGACACTAGGTATTCAAAAATATTTTTAAAATAATAGGTGAAATATATTTTTTCAGATAATAATAACTGCTTTCTGGAAAGGTAAAGAAAGACTTGTAATGGACTTCATCCATGCAATGTGAAATGAAATTTGTGCCCTAGTTTTTATCAGTTTCTTAGGTCTAATATAGCATCCCTTGATGGAATCAAATACATAAATATAAATTAGTTAAAACCATATGTTATTGCTTTATTTATATATCAGAAATTAAATATCAGCAATTTCATATGGTTTGACCTAAAATAGTAAAACAATGCCCTATTGAAGTATGCTTAAATTAGGAATAGTAAAAGAATGATTTTTTTTATAAATGATTTTTGGCCAAAGACCCAGAAACAGTTATGATACTGGGAAAAATGCAAAAGAAGTATATGTACAAATGCAATTAACTAAATCCTATTACATTTCTGAAGAAAGACTTCTATATTTAAAACTTGTATTGTAAAGCCAGTTGTATAATTAAAAGTGCCTAGCTCACCATATGTTCACAGAGAAGTTTTATGAAATTGGCAAAAAATTGGATGTTGATCATTGCCCAACTTTATATTAGAAGTGAAAAGGCTAAGATATAGTGAAATCAAGAAATGTCTCTAATGTCACAGGGCAAAATCAGAATTTTCAACCAAGTCTGAAGGCATTTATAGGCCATCTATGACAATTTTACTTTTCTGAGTTTATTGTTGCCTCATTTAAAAAAAAATGGAATTCTTTTGAAAGGAAACATTTGAAAGGTACTCTTGGAAAAAAATATCTGATTATTTTGTAGACAGACAAGTCTTCTAATAAAAATATTTTAAAAAGGACTAAGAACTGCTGAAATGTTTTGAATTGATGAAGCATATACCTCATCTGAAATCAGTAAGATAAAAGTGTTTCAAAATAGTGAGCTGAAACTAATAAGGTTCAAGTGACACAATGTGACTGATCTACAAATAATTTCAGTATTAAGAAAAGGTAAAGGACTCATAAAGATTTTGAAAGAGATTTCAGTGACAGAGATATAGTATTCTCTCAGTCAGCAAATATTTATTGTATGCTTGCTGTATTCAGGCTATTAGTCTAGGTATTAGGGATGTAGTAGTGACCATTATCAAACAGCTTCATTGCACTAACTTTTACTGAACTCAGCATTCAACAACATAATCATTTTTTAAAAAAATGTATAGAACATTCTTCAGGAGAGACAATGTGTATGTTAGGCCATTAAATGAGGCTCAGTGAATAATGCACAATATGTTCTCCAGTTACAGTGGAATTAAATTACAAATGAACAACAAAATCTGAGAAATACTTTAATATTTGGAAATTAAATAGCACACTTATAAATAACCCATAGGTCAAAGAAGAAATCAATGGGGAAATAAGAAAATAGTTATAACTGGATGAAAATAAAACAAAACATAAACTTATAGGAAGCAGCAAAAGCAGTACTAAGAGGATGTTAAATGCTTATCTTAGGATGGAAGAAAGATCTAAAATCCATAATCTAAACATCAACCTCAAGAAACCAGAATACTAAATCCAAGTAAGTAGAAGGAAGGAAATTAGACCAGAAGTCAATGAATAAAATATTGAGGACTATAACTAAAGAAAGAACAGCAAGACATGTGCACTGAAAATAACACAGCATCACAGAATTAAAGGAGGTGTAAGTAAGTGGAGGGGGGCACCATGTTTGTAATTGGAAAACTCAGTGTTATTAAGATGGTGCTTCTCTCCAAATTGACCTATAGATTCGATCCAGTATCTTAACAAAATTCCAGGAGGACTATGGGTAAGTTTAGTACAAACTTTAGTATAAGTTTATGGTAGAACTGACAAACTTATACTAAATTTATATTGAATTGCAAAAGACCTAGGGTGATTAAAAGGAAGAACTATCTTGAAAAGAAAAACAACATTTGAGAACTTATACTGCTGATTCACAACTTACTATCAAGCCCCAATAATCAAGACAGTATGGTTTTGGACTAAGAACACACATAAATCAGTAGGACAGAATAAAGAAAAAGATGCCCATGGGAAAAGATTGGTCTCAACACAGTGCTAGGAGAATAGGATATCCATTTATTAAAAAAGTGTGTGTGTGTGTGTGTGTATAATTTCATATAGAAATTAACTTCAAATGGATCATATACTTAGATGTAAGCACTAAAAATACAAAACCTCTGTAAAAAACATATACACCAAAAGAATGATCTATAAAAAAGAAATCTATAAAGTCACCACAATTAAAATTGTCCACTTTTTGAAAAATACTGTTAAGAAAAAATTTTCAAGGCTACTAAGAAAAACTACTAATCATATAGCTAACAGATATGTGTGTGTGTGTGTGTGTGTGTGTGTGTGTAAAATTCTTACAGCTCAATAGTAAGGGGACAACTCAATAAGTGGGTAAGACATTGAAAAGACACTTGACTAAAGATACACAAGTAGCTAATAAAGCACATGAAAGATGCTCACATCATTAGCCTTTGGGAAAATGCAAATTAAAACCACAGTGTGTTTCTATAAAAACTCAGTAGTATGGCTGTTATTGAGAACAGCGACTATCAAATGTCGATGAAGATGTGGAGAAACTGCAAACCTCACACATTATTGGTGGAGATGTAAAATAGTACAGTTACTATGGAAAACAGTTTGGCAGTTAAACTTACACTTAACTACACAGCCCAATACTTCTATTCCTAGGTATTTATCCAAGAGAATGAGAACATATGTTCACACAAACGCTTGCAAGCAATTTATAAAATCAGTATTTTTAATAGCTAAGAATTAGAAACAATGTCTATCAACTGGTGACTAGATAAGCAGTTTGTTTTTTCCATACAGTGGAACAATCCTCAGCAATAAAAAGGCATGGAAATTTCTGGATATATCTAAATATGCTAAGTTTATAAAGTCAAGCTTAAAAGACTATTTTTACATGATTTTATTTATGTGAAATTTTTATAAACAGCATAGGGAGACAGCAAATCAGTTTTGCCTGAGGCCATGAGTAGGAAGGGAGATTGACTACTAAGAGATAATGAAAGTTTTCCAAAACTGGATTAAAGTGATGGATGCACAGTTATATAATTTCCTTACATCAATCAAATTTAGACTTTTATGTATATGTACATATATACATATATATGTAAATTAGACCTCATTAAAACTTTTTTGTTGTTAAGAATCACCTGAAGACCCGACCTACATCCAGGGTTTTGCTTCTCCCTCTAGGTCAGTGATTCTTAAAACCAAATCACATTAGAACTACCATGACAGTTAACAGAAAAGAAAATCAAGTGGGCCCTACCTGAAAGCAATGAAATCTGGGGAAACCAAGGCCTCTGAAGTGCTAACAGCCCAAGTGTTTCAAATGCACATCGGGGACCCCTAACCTCTGTCCTAGGTGTGTTCTCTTCAGCTCTATGCTAGTGAGCCACTGTTACTGAAGAGTCTTCAGATGCTTTGAGGCAGAAAAAGGATTAAGCATCAGTACCTTAAGGCTTTAATTCCTTGGCTAGAAAACAAGGATGACTATACTTGCTTAGTGTATCTCACAAACTTTGTTTGAATCATAGTGGGTAATGAAGGTAAACACTAAACTCTGCAGGAGCTTTTTGTCATTCTGTCCAATCTTAAATGCTTTCTGTGTCTGTGGAACAATAAAGGGATCATTGTTGTTTATGTTAATGAGCCAGGTGTTGAAATAATGTTCTGAATAGCTTCTTTATTTGTTCTACCTTTCAAATTGCTTATTTTACTATGTCATAACTAAGAGGAATGTATACAGTTTAGGATGCTAATGTTATTTAATTGTTTAAAATAGTTATGGTTGAATTTTTAAATCCTGCACCTTTGCAATCTTCACAGTAGGAGACTTCATACACCTGTTCAACAATACTGTCATTTCTTAAACCAT